>JAQIWN010002842.1:0-14598 GCA_034699025.1 Entomobrya cf. arborea Gr-Col-00668
CAGAGAGGAAACGGAGAAAACTCCTAAATCTTGTTTCTCTCTTTCTCACCACAAAAATATGTTGTTTCACAAACCAAGCAGGCAGAGAGATGAGGTTTTCAAGGATTAATTAAAGTTTAGATTTACGAGCCTTGTTTTTATGTTGATTATGATTCACCTGTCCGCACCTTTACGTTGTTCTGCTTAATTTTTTTTGAGGAAGCTTTACACAAGGAAATGTGTACGAACGCATTTACAAATACTTAACATTTTCTTGTACTCATCACCACATTGTTTAAGATTTCATTCACAATACACAATGTTTTTTAAAAGTCACAGAGAACACGGATAATTTTCTTGTTTTTTTTCTGTAGATATTTTCAACTGCTCGTTGCATGACTGCGTTTTTCGATAATTATGATCATATGGAGTTGTCCAGCTCTCTCTGGACCTTATTTATCATGTAAAGGGATGGGATTTGTTAGGATATAAACATACTAGCATATTGGAAGCTAAAACATGCCATTTTGAATTGCACGTACAAAGCATTCAAGCACGGAGTAATGGGCCTTCTTGGCCAGTTTTTTTCATGATTGTTTGGTCGTAACAAAATATTAAGTTTAACTGCGCATATCATAACTAGAAACCTGTGCACACAGAATGGACAAGAAAACAAAACGTAATATTTTATTATTATCATTTCGCTCATATCGCTTATTATGAATGAAAGCTGCATTATAATATTTATGAAAAACAGGTGCAATATGTTAAAACTTGGCATGGTGCAGGGAGTGTGCATCCACTCATTCTTAATTCAAGACGAGAGATTGTAAAGTGCAATTTCTTTTTCTTCGTTTCAATTCTTGAGCTCTCTGGTGAGGAAACTCATAAAACAAACGTTAATGTTTTGTGATTTCTCATCCACAAACAAGCACACCACACATCTCAAGACAGGTAGTAGTAATGTGAGTTGTAATGTATCGTATAAGTGGGAGCAGCGACATTACGATTATAAATGGATTTTATGAACAATGGAGAAAACGTTTGGTTTATGGCGTTTGACAGGGAGCCATTCATTCATAAATTATGAAACGAGATAGTTATAAAAGTTTTCTCCGCGCTGCTTGAATTGGCTCATTTGTTTACTAGAGAGTTTTTTCTGTGGATGATCTTGGCCATATTTTTATGAGTTTTTCGAATAAAAGTTTTAAGATTTTGGCAACTGAGCATGTAACCCAGCAAGATAAAAATCAATCATGCGAAAAATTCCCATATGAAAGTTGCAACATGATCTTGAAAAAAAGACAAATTTTTATTACAAGCGACATTCCTCTGATTTTCAACCCAATTTATACGAAACCCCTTTCGCACCACCACCACAAAGCAAGATCTCTCTCGTAAAGACATCCAATTCTTAAACTCACAGACAAGTAAAAAAAAACTCACCCCCACAAACGCATAAATTCGCTTAAAAAACTTCCTTTTACTCGATCCCGCCACATAATAGCAAAATATCCCAATAAAGATAAGAACCCCCGATAAAGTAACATTCATACTCATAAACTCTTACAAATTACCTCAATAACATGACTTGTTTTTTTTTATAAAACACCAGACCACACACTGCACAAACCCAAAAAAAACATGCAACCATTGCATTTTAAAATTGACGTTGCCATTTTCATGAGTTGCCACTCATAAATCCTCATCTTTCTTTTTGACGGAATGCTATCATCATGTTTATTGTCAACAGTCGTGAATCCTTAAAAATTTATCACGAATCAACCACAAACCATCATGTCACTCTATTTAGTTTTCTCGTGTGTGTCTTGATGATCTCCCAGAACAAAAAAGCTTGTTACATGACAGTTTTAATGTTTATTTGCTTAAACGATATGTTATGTTATCCCAACTATTTCTGATAATTTGTGCGAAAAACATTCAAGATTTATGCGATACACAAGGATGTTACATGTCTAAATGACCAATCTCGTTAATATCCTTTACAGGATCTCTAAATTTTTTCAACGTATTTAAAATCCAAAGTTCTTCAAATCCCTTCAAATAACCCAAAAGAAAAAATCTGAGCCTGAACCTGATCACCACAGTCATCACCAGACAATAACGCAGACATGCCCTGAATTTTAACTTGAAAGTAATCGACAAAAAGTCCAAAATGCTTAACCTGTTGCTCACCACATCAGAGAGAGTACTTAACTCAGCAAGTGTACGTCATAATTCCTGCAGTGAAAAGAGAGAATATTTTCTTTTTGCAAAATAACAGGTGTATCATGCTAATTTAAATAGCATTGCCATCAAAAAAGAAACACACACTCGTATGTATAATGGGTTGATTACACACTAACATTGTATTCAGTCCAAGTCACATCTCCTCACCATATTCAAGCAACACAGGTTAGTTCTCTTTTTTCCTGAACATGCAAATTAAGCATTCAAATGTACATAATAATTTGTTTTGGTGTGTGCTTCTAAAAAAGCATAACAGCAGGGATATTTTTTTTATTCTCTATTATAATAGACTATCATCAAAATGTATAGGACTACACCAGAAAATTACTATACATAATACATACACGACTATAACGCGACAATAATCGTAACGCTGATGATAATCGTTTGTCTGTTTGATTGTAACTCTTTTCATCTTCACTCACACACACACACACGAATTGACATACAAACTAACATCATGTTATTTTTCTCTTTATTCCACTTTAATCGGCAAATAAAAATACCATTTTTGTTCAAAATTATCGTGTACACTCAGAAGATGCAAGTCACATGAATACATGTTTTGTTGGCAGAGAGTATGGAAATAAAAGGGGTAGAGAGATGAAGAAAAAAAAATTACTCCACAAAATGGCGATTAACAAGAATGTCAAACATGAGCTGAATAACCAATTAACGTGAAATAAATAGTTTTTCGTTAGATGGATTTTTTCTCAAGAACCTGCAAAATATATTAAGCTTTTTGTTGTGATGATGAGAGATCCTATTCTTCTAAACCAAAAACTCCTCATTTGTATGATGTACTGGAATTTTTAAAGTGATTGGGTTTTTGTACGAAACGTAGCTCGTAGCAAAGTGTGTATCATGCCGCCTTGCATTTTAAAGAGCTACTGATCGTTTTCATTGAGTTTAATGGCGATTATAATACTTTAAAAGTGCTCCTTGTCGATCATGGGGGTATGATGAGGATGATCAGCTACTGATCAACACACAAAAATTGAATGCATTTAATTGAGATTTTTTTCTTCTTGTTTTCATTTGTGCACTTGAGTTTGGAAGGATTGGGTGATGTGATGGGATTAATGTTGAAAAATAAAGGTTGTAAAGGCCAAAACTTACGTGAGTGTGGAGAATTGATAAAAAAAAGTGGAATGTTTTGCACCTGATTTTTATGTTTAGGAGATTAGATTGAATTAAGGTTTGGTCATTTGACAGTCAAATTTAGTAAATTTTGTGCCAATAATTGATCTAAACACAATTATATTATTTTAAATTCTGTACAAGTTTGATTATATGCACTTGCATATACAAGTTGACGCAAATAGCGTGACAAACAACGCAAAAAAACATAAACATGTCAGAAGGACGAACAGGATGGGAAAAACAAAAACGCGCAGAGATTATCAGAAAAACAATTGGATGGATACTCCTCCATTTTTTTTCGACAATTAACAAGAAAACAAATAGAGGAAGTAGCTCGTAAAAGGAATTTGATATCAGAAGGGAAAAAAAGTCACAACTTCCTGTGTTCAAAGTGTCGATTCCATTAAGAAACGGTAAAGCACAAGATTGAACATAGAGATTACAATTGGGACCGTGAGGGTTTTATGGTCTTAATCGTTATAACGTTCAAATGTATCGATTTTTTCTGGGGAATTTAATGAATTTAGAAAGAACACAGTAGCAGGTGGTAAGATAACGTGGCATTGTATTTGTTTTCGAGGGTTTTTAATATTTTCTACACATCCCGACCATATCACACCGGATGACAGCAGAGACGAATAAATTTACTTGCACCATTTCTCCAACAGAGTTGTTCCTAAATATTGTGTGCCGTTGCATGAATGAGCCGCATCTATCCGTTTACAAAAAACACAATGGGTTGACATTCAAAGAGGTGGGTAAAAAAAAATATCTGCGCTTTCATCCATACAGTTGTCCATTGTTCTAAACCAAACATAACAATAACGGTAGGCATAAGTGGATAAAATAAATATATTTTTTCAATGTTTGCAGGTGGGGAAATGTGTATTGAATATGGATATAGTTCAGTTTTGAGTCTGCGAAAGTATAGAAAAAAGGGGATACACCCACTCTCTCGACATTTTTTGCTTGTCCCATTGTTTGAACAAGCATCTTTCTAGATCTTTGAGTGGAGGGATACGTGATGATGACTTTAATGAGATCTCTGATCCTCTCAAACTTCCAACTCGTAATATTCAATAATCCCAGAGGTTATTTATATACTTGCCATTTCAAACATATCGTTATGCTGTCTAAAATGTTACGTTTTCTTTCCTGCATCATGCGAGCACCTGACATTTTGATTCAGTTTACCACACACGTTTCAAAACCCTGACATTAGAGCTGGCGAAATGGCGTAATATAAAAGATTATCAACGAAAAACCTTAAGTGTATCCCATTTATCAGTCTGATTATCACAGAAAAGAGTCACAGAAAAGCTCAATTAGCACTCGACTGATAAAAGTTTAGCATGTTTATGGAACACAACAGAGACTGCTGACATGACATAAGAAACTGGAGATCGATGAGATGCTTGTGTCTGATATTTTCACAATGTACATCTACGACTGACGCTGCGCTGTTTCGTTGCTATCAATTTCAGCGCAAACACTCTCGTTGGGAAAGTTTAAGTTTTTTGTTTGGACATATCATTAGAGATTACATGATAAGTTATTTTGTCTATTTTGATCGTCTCTCTGTGATCAGCGCTTCTCTGTCACATAATCGCTGGATACGCGAACTTGAACAATTTAAACATCAGCATTACGACATGTGAGCATCTGTAACAATCGTATGAAATAAAATGTAGAGCGGTTCGTTTTCTCTCTTTCTTGGGGGTGGGGGTGGTGGATAGCTTGCTGGGCTTGTGCTGTAAGCAACCACATCTCTCTCTTTACACCACCGACTTGAGCATCTTTTCCCAAAAACGCATTGGCTTGCGCTTCTCTTGATTTTTAAAACAAAATGTCCATATTCTCTTTAAGCTTATCATAATCCCCAATCTTAAAACAACCACACAAAGATACCCGATACGATTTTTTTCTCTTTTGTTTCACGTCGAACAACAATGGATATACTCACATGATATATTGAATTTTTAGCAACTCTACAAGCTCTTTATTGCAAAAGTAAATACATTTTACTTTCGTGGGGTCGTTTTTGTTTGTATCGTGCGTTTACACAAAAGTGTGATAAACAAGAACACATCAGCAGCAGAAGCAGCGCAAAGAAACAGCGTCAAAGGGTTGAAGGTTACGTATGATTTCATACTGAACGTTTACAATAGTTATTAGAGTTTGCCTTTATACAAGAATAGGTTTGCAAACAAATTTAAAAAATAAAAACTCGCAGACAACATATATTTTAATGCTAATTAGTTCTTGCAATTTTTTTGGGTACTAAAAAAGATACAAGATTTTATTCCCAATAAATACCATCCAGAAATTTAAAACTTTTTCAAAATTCGATCCTTGAGTCCATGTGTAACCTTGATCAATTTCAACACATGAGGAAATCCGATATAACATGAAAAAAAAACTGAGACATCCCACGACAATTTCGTGTTTTGTAATTATTCATGTATTCACACTTCAAAGGAAACATCTCGATTTACCAGCACAAAAACAATACAGCTTTCATCAAGATACCTGGAATTAATTCAAAACAAGAAAAGGAATTATTTCGAATTTTTATAGATTCCACATTCCGATACATCCATAAAATAGGTGGTTAAGAAACATCAGCATAAATGTTATACAATGACTGTAAGTCGATGAAATTCGACCACGATGATCGTTGTTCAGCTGCTCATCACGCTCTCTTTTCAATTCTCTCTAGATTCATATCACCCCTAAAAAATCCCAATATCGCATAACATTAAAACAATTGCGCCAGAGAGAGCAAAATCAATTTTATAAAGCACCAAGTCAGAGATGAGCACCCATATCGTCAGAGTCGGCCTGACGGAAAAGCCGATAGCAATCAACCTTGAAAAATCTCTCAAGAGAGAAAATTGTCAATGCGCATTAAAATTAGTTTAAATAATACTGAAACTTTACCCACACACCAAACTATTAATTTAATACAGGACCTTCCTCCTTTATGCTAAACACTCACAAGTAAACCACTCGAGTAACATCGAAAGAGTATAAAATTTAAACCAAAAAACCTACCCCGTTCTATCTCTACGCTTTATTATCACTTCTTCCTCATTTCTCGTCCTCTCATCTGAAAGCAAATTGATTCAAATGTATGCAAAACGCTAAACGCACATTTGCATTGCACAAACATTTTCAAAAACTAGCAACACTGACAATAGAAAATCTTCCGACTAATGTGTTCCTCCACCACCAGACACACATCCAAAAGTGCATTTTATCAACAAGACTTGAAATATTCACCCATCCAATGAATATATGTTTAATTAATCCCGTAATTGCGACCACAAAAACCCGCCGATTCTTGAACTTGCTTATTCAATATCGATTTGCAAAAGAAAATTTTCTGTGTAGTAGCCCTACATTTTCGCAGTGAAAACATATTACCATAAAAAAAACTATCAAGACCATATCCCTATTCACCCCATCCCGTCACTTTCCAGAATAATATTAGCATACAATGACGTTGATGATCCATCCGTGGTGTATAATTTCTAAAAATTCCCTACTTTTCCCCTTAAAAATTCGGTTCATAACGTCTTTGTTATATATTTCCCTCCAAAATAAACTTGACTAACTTTGAACAAGACACACTTAAACGCATCTTTCTGATTCCCTGCTGATATGCTCATCATCTTCCTCATCAACATCCCCATTAGATTTTCAAATTTCCTCTAAATTTCTTATGCATGTGCATTCATTTATTACTTATGTACATAATTCGATCTGAAGAGGGAAAAAAAGTAACACACAAGTTTTTTTTGTACTGTGCCACTCATCATGATAATCACTGCGATATTATTCTTTGTTGAACATGAAGGTTAAGTGACGTGATTGCAGAATTTTTTTTTATAGATTTATGCATCATCACAATAGCATTTCACACTGGATATTTTTTTGTACATTTTACAATTAAAAATTAGTAAAGTTTATTTTTTCGAAACTAGAAGGTCACGATGAATACACCAATCAGTTAGTTACTCAATACATTTCACATTTTTAACGAAAAATCCTGAAAATTTCCACTTCAATTATCCAAGAATGCACATAAACTTACGAAAACGCACCATTTCCTCTAAAAATATGAAACAATGTATCAAAAGCCAACAATGTAAAAACGAGCGAACGATGCCCACTAAAATTATACCCATTCGCATAATGAGCATCATTACGCATCATAATGCACCGTTTTTCATAACCCCCATTCCCCGCATTTTATTACTATCATTACCGACTATAAAGAACACTTGACTGGAGCGGCACCATCCACAACCATCAGTCCATTTACCATTTTTCTCTCGCCGTCATCATAATGTCCGGTTGTACTCCGTTTTCGATATATATATTTTTTCTCGGGGGCAATGTGCTATGGGGTTTCAGACAACCAAACTTAACTACGTGCAGTGGTGGGGGAGGAGACCGAGACAATTTTCAAGGGCTGATTTTCAGAATACTGCTTACTAACTTAATACTCAAGGGTGTAGTATCTCTGTTCAAACCACGTCTCTTTATCTCTGTTAAAATGATATCTTCGTTTGCTCCAAAATAACTGGGTCGAAGTTTTAGTAAATTATTCTATTAGACAAAGACACTGTAGCACGCTCATTCAAACGTTTTATTCATTCATGAATTGCAACAACGGAACACATTATCCAGTTTTACTGTGGTTTTTTCCATCTTAAAATTCTGTGTAAAAACTCGCCCTCCATCTCATACAAATGTATATACGCTAAAAACTATCCCGTATTTTATACAAAATTATTCGGGCTTAATATATTTCCGCACAACCTACTACACTCGTTTACAACTTCCTTTTCCCGGGTGTCTTTTCAGTTTATATAAATGCACATAAATGCATGATGATCATCATGTTAGAAATTATAATGTTTTTTTGCTGGCGATGATGCTTAAAAACTACACGATGGTTCTTTTTTTTTGTTATGCAGTGTGTGTTCATCTTATTAAAATGTATGGGATGAAAATCATAATGAAAATTACGGCATAATCATTGAAAGTAAAATGCTGTGTTTGCTACTTGATGAAACAGCCTTTTGATTATGCATGTACATAAAACTAACCTTGACCGCTAATAAACTTTATGTGTTTTGGTTTGTTGATTAGTCGTAAAAAAGAGTGCGTTTTCAAATGTTTTTAACAATTCAACTTGATTTTTCAATTTTGTTATCATTCGCTGTTTTCTTGTACGCTTATCAGTAGTTATGATCAGAAAGGTAGATAGCATCGCTCTGTAATACAAGATATGTTAAAAAACCGAATTATACTAAATTTTTAATTGAAACGTGTTGTAAAACAAAGTATTTATATAATTTGCGTTTACAAACGTGTGTGATTGCTAATGCGTTACGTACAATCGTATAAATTACTAGAGTAGTATATCATTAAAGTTGTCGTCACCTGTGACACAAGATGTAAGATGGGAGCAACGAAACAAATGAGAGATTTAAAACAGAAATAATTTTACTTCACAAAATGAAACACGTTAATGAGAAGCGTGTGGAGTGGAACACAAGTTGTGTTAGTGAGCACAGTAGGCGGTAGATATTCTCGTTTTCCCTCTGCACAATCATTCGATTTACAAGAAATTATCTTTCAAAAAAAAATATCCGTGTACGTATCATTTTAAAAATATGAAATGGAACCGTTTTGATTCACCACCATCAAGAATGATGATTGAAAAAATGATAATAGAGAAATGGCAAAAGGGCAGGTATAAAGGGTTAGAAAAATAGTGTGTTTGAGGAAAGGGTTGAAGTACAAACGGGGTCTCTTTGAGTCTCCAGAGGAGATCCCAATAAAGTAACATAAAAAGATCACCTCCTCACGACAACCTGAAAAGATCGTGAGATTACCAGGTTTGCACACTGCTGTGTGCTCTATTGGAATTTTCATTTTGTGAAACCGATCATTTTCACTGTGACTTTTGATATTTTTTTCAGGGGAGCGTTTATTTTTTCTATCATGATAACGTAAAGATCTCTGTTATCTGTCGGGGTGAAAAAAAATGCGCAAGCAAAAGGATTGTGATATTGCCTGCGTTGTATTTTCTCAAATAGGTTATAATTCGACAATGGGAGGTCATCGTGACAGTCAATCAATTGAAGCAGTACAAAAATGCACATAAATCCGAATCGTTTTCTCTCTCTGATTGTTGCACTCATCATTGCCCGTGATGATGATATTTCCCAAAAAAAATCCCATCCGTTACAATTTTCTACCCGACATCATGATGATCAGTCTCTCACGGTAAAAACATTATTAACTATTATCACTACACCATGACCTGCGTGCACTAAACCGTGATGCTCTTTTTGTTAAATGCTCTTTCGAATGGCTTTGAATGAAAAGGTGACGCAGGGGAAAATGAACTTTTTTATTTATTGGTTTTGATTGTTGACTCTCGTTACAATTGGGTTTGATAAACTTTCGCGATTACGATCGGAGCATCTTTTGTTCGGATTGACTTTTGGGGTCATTTCAACCTGTGGAGTTACCGAACATTTTTATCTCGTAATTGTAATCAATTGTGTGATCACCTTTTTCATTCAGAATCAGAGCAAAACTATCTCATTCAATGAAAAATCCTCCCTAACCAAAAAAAGCTGAACAAAGAAACTATTCTCTCCCAAACACAAAACCCGGAAAAGTTGACAAGATTCCCCGAAAGGCGACACACCTATCACCCGATCCCGAATCCAAACCACTTCCTCATCGCACATCTTTCCCATCCTCTCCCAATAAAATCTAGAATTCCCCCAGTATGCATCCGCCGACATTCTCACACGTTCATCAACCAACCTCTCTCTTCACTCGTGTTCAAAATACACGTCTCCCGTTACCCCAGAACATCTCCTGAAAAATACATATTTTTTATTATGCTCTCGTTTTCCACACAAAACATCTCACACAATCCTACCGGTATACAAAAAGCATGTAAAAAAGCATCCCATGTTTTCTCATACATCCCATCATTACTCCATCCTCTCACCAACAACCACCAACATCTTCTGCAGCAACGTGAAACCCAGCTTTTCAGCTTAGGCATCATTTTCTTGTTGAAAAATTCCTTCAAAAAAGGAAAACACACAAGAAACTCAGCTTGTATGCAATGCAGTGTTACGTATCCTCTCTACCCAACATCTCCTCACAACATTGTAGCGTATCCAAACAATGTGTATTTTGTACAATGCAAGTGAAGGGTAACCCTTCCCAAGGCGGAGCCCCAACCCACCAAAATCCAATAACGATGTAGTCGTGTAACTGAAAAGGGTGGGTTCCTCAATGGCGCATTTGGAAAAAAGGCCGAACCTATTTCATAGGGCTGATACGTACTCACCCGTCCACAATGTATTTCTCATCACACAGTTTTCATCATCCACACATTTCATATATGACGTTTACTAAAAAACATCATCTCTCTATGATCTGCTACCCAACAAAGTTGAGCTCCATACCCAAACCATCAGCTTTGTTGAGAAAAACTTGTTATTCAGTCAGTTCTTGTTGGCAAATACACGCGAGTGTGTGTGTTCCGATTGTACTCGTACTACTGCGCCAGCCAAATACGCTTAAAAGCACTTTTTTCCCCCTTGTACAACAACCAAACAAAAAAATTTATTCTTTGCAAAGCTTGTTTCAACTTGTAAAACCGAGAGAGAGCTTTTTACCCAAGAGTATATAGCTTATAGAAAATATCTCTCCAGAAAACACACATGCATGAGCAGCCTTCTCTCCACATCATCTCGTCAACCCTTTTTTTTCTCCAAACACACAACCAACCTAGCCACCACCACCACTGTCTTATTCAAACATATAATCTAGCTTTTTAAAAAAATCACGAATATTAGATGTGTAGGCAAAAAAAATAAAAGCATGTGAGTGAATTCTCCAGCAAGATCGCGTATATCATCTTCATATTATTGTCGTGTGTAAGAACAAGAAAAATTGTATGTGTGTTTAGCTCCCAAGTTTTTTCCTTCACCTCAGAAGAGAGCTTCAACTCTCCTGGATAAAAAGTATATCACATTATCATGTGTGTTTTTGTAGTTGTGTGGTCATCACCAGAAACGCCAGCATCAACAACAACTCGCAACTAAATCACGTTGTCTCGCATTCATCATCCGCAGAAGCTGCCGAATAAACCAACATCTTTGTTTCGTACAAACACTTGAAATGCTAAATGCAAATTATTTATCAAACACATAATTTGACAAGAAAAATCTTAATCACTCTTCCGCTTGTCAACTGATTTCCGGCAGCATAGCAGCGTGCATGCAAAAAAATAAACCGTTTCAAAAAGAAAATTTTTGCATGCAACTTGAATTTTTTTTTTTTAAAGTGCATCTGTCTCACAACCAAACTAAATATTTTCTTACAAACTGGAAAGTTAAGTGATCCATACATTATCAAAACGAAAAAAAAGCAAGTTACCCCTCAAGTGTCACTCCCGCTGACAGCTAACGAGACAGTGCATCCGTTTTACAATTTTTTTTTATTCTGCACTGTTGACTTTGACTGATAAAGTAACAACGATCTTCATCATCGTCTATTTTTTAATCTTGATGACCAAGTCTTGTCGTTGTGTTTTGCGAATAAACTCTGATATGTGAACTGTTTGCACTTGATTGGGTTATTGACAGTGAGGAAACTAGTTCGAGTCGGCAGGTCATTATTGCTGCTGTGTTTGGTGACAGGCAAAGGAAACTGATCGACTGTCTCTTGAAAGAAAAAAAAACTCTGATCTGATCTGATGGTGATGAACGAGTTGACCAACTGAATTTTTATTCTGTAGATTGAAAAGTGTGATCATTTCTCTGAAACTCTTTGTATAAAACATTTTAATATATTCTCATATTATAATTAAATTGTGAATTCTCGGTTGTGCCAAAACAATTTGTAAAATTTGAATGAATTTTTTATTTAAAAAATAGTTGACTCAAGTTAAACGACACTTGTCAATTTATTTGAAAAACGAAATTCTGCCGTCTAATTTTTTTGAGAAGCAACTTTTTCAAACTTTTTCGAACTATTAACTTTTCGTGCTTGAGAGAAAAAACTGAAATGTTATCAGGTTTTACGACCAATTTGAACAAATTTTTGTTCGTGTTTTAGTTCTAGTGTAAAAATTTTGTAGTGAAGGCAGGTATACACTATTTTTTCAGTTATTTTTTGAAAAAAGTTAGAGAGGAGCTTTGAAGCACATCTAATCACCTGCAAAAGGTAAGACTGCTGTTGCAAAACTTGCATTTTTTTACACACACTCAAATAACTTCTTAATTAATTATAAATCCTTTTTGTACAGTTCATCATGAATGGGTATTACAAAATATTTGTACATTTTGTGGGCATTAAGTACAAAACAAAGTATCTTTTGATTCAGGTTTTCACATTTAAAAAATGCACATATCAAAACAGTCGGGGTTATCAAAACGCATTCGTTTGAATAAAAAGAGGAAGTACGGATACAGAATTTTTAGAACCCGTCCGTTTACTTTTGTTCCATGAATGCATTTTTGACTTTATCAACACAGAGAGCTGTTTTTTTTTCTCTTTACGGTACGACACGTGCATATTGAAAGGGTTCCGGTTTCAAGCCGAATGTAAAATGCCTTTTTGTAAAAATTATTCCGATTCTCATCGGCGGGTCCGGTTTTATGCGTATTGTTTAGCTTTTTTATTATAAATGCCCTTTTTTGTGTTTAAAATGTTACACGCAGTTAATCATGTTACTTTATCCAGTAGTTAATTTGTATGCGTTTTGATTAGTAACAATGCCAAACGACTACCGTTGCAAATCATCTTGTTTTAAAAAATATTCCATAAAAGTTTGCCAACCACAAAAAAAACTCGTAAATAAATCAATTTGCATATAATGTTTTATTAATCAACCTTTTTCATATCATTTATGCGCATAAATGATTAAAATAATTTGTACTCTTTAAGTCATTTTTGCATAGGCCAAGGAAATTCGGATACATTGTTTTTTTGGCCATGATTGAATGAACAATGTTGTTTTGTACTCTAAAAAAACGCTAATTGAATTTTTCTAAAAAAAATCTCATTACACACTGTAATTTTATTAAGACACCACCACCTTCCATATAAAGTAGGTTTTACACACGACGTAACAACAGTAGCATCCGCTCGCTCGTATCTTGTCATCTTTTATTATAAAATAATCATTTTGCAGCGAATAAAATGAATCAGGTTTGGCGGAGTCAATGGGCTAATAAAAATCTGGGTGGCTTATTACTCTCTTTTAAAAAGAGCAAAAAAAATTCATTAGACTTGTGCACAAATTAAATTTTGATTACGTAAAAAAACAAAACAAGCTGTCTTGTTATTTGTTTCATGACTTTTTTTCTCATCTCTGTTGTTCTTCTGATCACAATAACTTAAGTATCATCAGTAGTGCATCTCATCTCTCCCATTCACAATCATTTTAATAAACCACTCGTTATTAAATGAGATTACACTCACGAGAGGATGACGATGCTGATGTGAATTTATTTAATGCGTATCGTTTTACATGAATGAGTCTGATTTGTTGTTCACGTTTTCTTTTCTTACAACTTTAACTACTTATTGCAGCTGCATTACGCATATCCATACCAGACCAGACACACATTTTTTTTGTGCAGAATATTTATAATGAATTTGATAACATGGCAAAAAGCGTTTTTTAATCATACAACAAATAGAGTTTTTAAGCTGTTGTATAGTACACGCTTATTACAACATTTTTACTTGACCATCTTTTCAAATGTTTGTCCTTCACACTTTTTTAGCTTGGCTTAAAGAGACACACAGCCAGATTAAAAAGTTTTTTTTAGTGGCTTGTGTGATGTTTTGGTTTTTCGTCTTCTGTAACATTAGTAAACAGCAAGAGGGCAAAACTATAAGATGCACTCTTGGCGAAAAAAAAAGTTTGTAACTTGACTAGACAGACAAGCCACATGAATATGCATGAAAATGAACGTGAAACTTGTCGTGGTGAAGATAAAGTATGTAAAATACGTGAACTTGTAATATAGCAAAGATCACAAGTGTACCTGAGCAGTTCACAACCACGTTAAATAAATAATTGTAGAATGTTGGGTGCAAAAGAATGTTGAGCATCTGCAAAGTGAGTAAACGTTATTAAAAAAAGCGCGTACACAAACAATGTAT
>JAQIWN010002843.1:0-14596 GCA_034699025.1 Entomobrya cf. arborea Gr-Col-00668
GGGCTACACCGCCACACATTTATCTAAAGAGAAATAAAATGCTATTGAACTTTTCAGAGGTTAAGCATGCATGAATATTTTTTTGCAATGTGATAAGCTATTTCGTAATATTATGAAAAGTCATAAATGTGAACGCCAATTTTGCGAATGACGTGCGTAGGTGTAATAAAGGCAAAAAATTAGTGACGGCACCGGGAATGGAACCCGGATCTCCCTTAACATCTCTAGCTTACCATGGCGAGATACTGTCTTCAAACCGTGTTTTAGACGGGGCGACAAGTTATCTTGTCTAGGGGAACTTTTAAGTGCCTCGGAAATACCCACACGGCTGCAACACTGGTGTTTGCAGTGTCTTGAAACACGCACTGACACAGTGATACTGCCAAGATAGTCATAAACGCAGCTTGCTTTGAGATGATGACGAAGAGAGCCCTAAACCACTGGGCCACACCGCCACATGTTTAGGAAATAGAGAAAAAACGGTATTTGACTTTAGAGGACGAAAAGGACTTCAGAGAAATTTTAATTGCTATTTAAAATTTTATTTATTTTTTGGATTGGCTGTAAATTGTAAATAGTAAAATACATTCATAGATTTATATTTTAGTAAGTTATTTTTATCTCTTGTTATTCAAATGTTTTAATAATTCAATTCGTAAATTATTATTTTTCATAAATAAAATATTTAATGGGAAGGGTTATTTTTTTAATGAAAAAGTCTTAAAAATTAAACTGTTTAGAATAGCTGTTATCCTTCTGGAAAAACTTTTCAACTTCCAGTTTCCTCCATTCACCGTGCCCCTGTCCCTTTCCCTGGTCACTTGTATCTACAAAAATTCCCGAACCCACCAGCTCCAAATCAACAAACTCCGCAAATCTACTTATCTCACTAAAATTGAATCTCTTTGCCACACTAACTATCTGAATAGTCCAAAGAGTATAAGGACTCAAAAGATAATCCCCATTCTTAAACTTATCATAAACCAAATTTCTCCCCATTCTATTTCCATCCCCATCCCTTTCAAAATGATATCTAATAGTTTGACTCTCCCCAGTCATTAGATAAAAATTAGAATCAAATCTATAATGGCTTATTCCACTGTGTGTCAAAATAACACTAAAACCTTTCAAAATTTCTTGAAACTCATTTTTCCCCTCATTTAATACCTTTTCCCCATTCCACTTAAAATTAATTTCAATCTGTTTAAATTTAATTGCATCCCTTCCTCTTCCACTTTCTCTCACGTCAGCATACAAATGCACCTGTTTTCCTGACAACAACTCTTTAATCTCCTTTCCCCACTTGGGTTGCCCCCAAGAATAGAATGGCCTTGAAGACTGGTGGTCACTTGAAAATAAAATTTGTATTAAATTTGTATCCTGTTTCGAACAAGTCATTGCCTTATACTTATCCAGTTCCGTTTTTAGTGTATCTACTTGATTAGCAATTTTCAAGATTACATCTTCTCCTGTCGCCCCAGGTGAGGTTTCCAAAAGCTTGAAATTATTTAAATATAGTTTTGCAAATGGAAATACCCATTGTTTGAAAGCATGCATAGCTTTTAACCCTTCCTGTAGCACAAAATTTTGTTTAATATTTTCATCAATTTTTTGTAGATCACTTAAAATTGTTGGATCTTCAGTGTATATTGTTCCCTGTAAAGATGTTGTGGTCACTGTAGCAATATATTCTGCTAAAGCTACAGTTTCGTCATGTTTTTCAAGAAGAGTATACAAATCAATCATTAAATTTAAACATTCTTGAATTCGATTGAATCCAATTAAAATTTCTTTAGAGGACACGTCAGTTTCCAGTTCATTTAAGTTTCTTTTCAGTACTTTAAGTTGTGTGGAAATATTCCATTTTTCTAAAAGCAACTCTCCAGATTTTCCTTGAAAACGATTTTCTAATTTTGTCAAATGTTTTAAAACATTCTTGACAATAGGAACAAATTCATTCTGAATGAACTTCTTATTGTTTCGAGCATTTTTAACTGAAGCTTCTCCATTTTCAATGTCTCTCTTAAGCTTATTTAAATCTTCCTTCTTATCCTTTCCGCTACTCTGCTGTAACGTTTCTAAAAGACTATTTCCCTTTTCAACCGTTTGAACAATAGTTGCAGCACTCCCCCCACCACTAACTAAAGTGCTAGCAGTACTCAAAAAACTACCAAAAGATTTAAAAGTCTTAAAAACATTCGAAATATTTCCAAAAACATTAAATCGCTGTTCTTTCTCCTCACGTTTTAATTCCTCCTTCTTTTTATTCACTTCCAACTCTCGATGATAGACAAGATCATCATGAAATTTTTCAAAGTCTTGTAATTGATATGCTGTTTCCGTTTCTGCATCTATTAATGCTGGCCTAACAATCTCTTCTAAGAACATTTTTACCATATCACTTTTCCCAGCGATTT
Organism: Entomobrya cf. arborea Gr-Col-00668; assembly: GCA_034699025.1. Classification (NCBI taxonomy): domain Eukaryota; kingdom Metazoa; phylum Arthropoda; class Collembola; order Entomobryomorpha; family Entomobryidae; genus Entomobrya; species Entomobrya cf. arborea Gr-Col-00668. The sequence goes on from JAQIWN010002843.1 coordinate 2,418, forward strand.
TTTCAACAAACTTTTCCTTAACTTTGGTTATTGCTACAGCTGAAACTGATGTTTTCCATTCGTTAATCCTTTCTTTAACAATCGAAAAATATTGATCTACATCAACAATCATTCCAACACCTGCTAAATCGTCATTAAAATGGTTTCGCTTTAATTCTGAAATTCTGCTTAAGGCAGCAGTTCTTAAAGTAGTTAAAATTCTATTCGATCCTACTTCGTTTGGAAACTCTACCAACGAAATTCTTTTTACAAAATTAAGGTAAAATTGATAAAGTAATTTGATACTACTTTTATGAAGCTTTTCCAAGGAAATCCAATTCATTACAGATAATTCCCTAACAAAGTGTCTTAAGCTAAGGCAGCATTCACCCTGAATATTTATATTCATTTCAATATCCTCAATAAATTTAAAGGAAGTTGGATGATAAAAGTTTTCTCTTTTGTAATCTATAATAACTTGTGAAAGATCTACATAACTATTTGGTATAATTGGTTGCTGCAATCCAATTGTATTAACATTACTTCTTCCAGGTTGACCATTTGGGGCTTTGGGGTGCGGTGATGGAAAACGGTCACAAGTTCTTCCTCCAACTCGAAGCCCAGCAAATCTTCTTCTTTCACAGTTTACTCCCTCACCAGGAAACCCTCCTTCTCCACCAAGTCCTCCATCTCCCGGTATCCCAGTTTGTCCTGCTGACACCTCCACTACAGCGTTTTCTGTTACAGCCGTATCCCCCATTGAATAAATGTTTACCACACCAATATGCCCACCTAATCCTCCAACTCCTCCATCACCTCCATTCATTCCAGGCGATCCCGGATGACCACTGAATGTACCAATGGCACGTCCCGGATCTCCACCATTTGCCCCAGGGCCACCATTTCCTCCGTTTTGACCTTTTCCTCCTCTCCCACCATTTGCCGTAATTTTTAAACTTCCTGAGTTTTGAATGTTTGATGTTATACCAATGAAGTAGCCACCTGGTTTTCCTGGATATCCAGGAGCTCCGACCCAGCCATGGTGTCCCATTTCACCAGACAGTGCACTTGAAAGAAAAATAATAACGATTAAGTCCTATCAATCATATTATTTTTTTTTAAACAAAACTGTTTAAAATTTTATATCTAATTTACCTGCTTGGTGTAACGTCCAAACCGTCCTTGCCATTTAAATTTATATACCGTTGTCCAATAATCTGCCACTGTGGTCCCAAAATAACCATATTTCTGACACGTTCACTATAAAAATCAGCATCAATAAATATTTTCCTTGTGGCAAATATATCCCATCTGCTACCTTCCCTCCCACCACAATATTCATTTTGAAGTTTCAATGCTTCTGAAAATCGTACAAATGTTCCTTTAATTATGACATGGTCATCCATACATTCGACTTTTATTGGGCTCAGTCCAAACTCCATTACAAATTCCAATACTCTTAAATGATCCTGTTTGATATTGTCTGCAACTTTCCGAATATTTTGGCTGTTCATTTCACCAAGCATGTTATTATTCTCCAAAAACTCAATCCAATTAACTCGTTCATTTGGTACAACAGGTTTGTTTGTTTGGAAATCGTAGGATTCCATTCTATTAGCCAACTGAACACAAAACTTGTACCAATCTTTGTAATATTTCAGTTGGTTCTGAAATATACGAAGTTCTTGTATCCAATCTTTCATATTTCTAGTCACATTTGATCCTGTTATCTCATCAAAAAATTCAACAAGCATTTGATGTCTTCCCATCCTTTTCATAAAACTTCTCGGTACTTCGTACCCAATTTCGGCTAATGCTTTCTTAAAACTTTGAGAAGTTTCAAATAGATTTACATCTTTGTCATTTGAACTCATTTCTAAAGATTCCAATAAAGATTCGAGAATGACATAGTCATTTTGCAAAATTTTATGAATGCCGTACATGTTATTTGCAATGTCCAGTTTTTGGTCAAGATACCAGCCAGAAAAATCTTTGACTAGGGCACCAAATCCCTGTGAAATTACTACATTTACTTGTTTCATGTAGTCATGTACGCTTAAAGCTGTTTTATCTTTTAATGTGTAGCCAAAATTGTTTTGAGGATCTTCTATTTGACTATATTTCAAAGATTGGTACAATTTAACGACATTTTCTCTACTGTCTTTTATTGAATTGCTGTATTTTAGAAGGCCACATTTGTCAGGATTCCTAATGAACGAAATTTTAGTGAAGCGATTGCTTACGTCATCTTTTCCAAGAAATATTTTAAGAAGTTCGATTTTTTTCAAGATTGAGAACTTCTTAGATTTTTCTTTCTGACTGTCTAGTAACTTGTGTAACGTTTGATTGTAAACTTGCAAAAATTCTACAATGTCTTCAATCACTTGTTGATCTGTGACCATTTTACCCGTAAATGAATCAAAGTTGTTAACTTTTGTTACTACTAAGCCTATAGAGTCCTTAAATATTTCGGGATTTTTGATGAATTTGGTTGCATGTTGCATCAAAAGGTCAAAATCTAATCTTTCGTTACCCAACTGTACTGATGAGTGTACAACGACAAAAATAAGTTTAACTTTGTTCACTCGCTTGATAACCTCATTCATGAAAAAATTCGATGCAATATCTTGTTCTGGACCACGGGTGTCATCAAAACCGGGAAAGTCGTAGAAAGCTGCGTTGTCCTCTGGGTTAATATACAAGTCAGGAATGAGGGTTTGAGAAAGTGTACTTGGGACTCCAATTTTTCCATTGTCATCCACAATTACCATACGATTTCCATTTGAGGTGTATACTGATTCAAGATTAGAGGTATCATTGGTTATAATTTTAGCTGTTGTAGTTTTAGCGGCTCCAGTATTTCCTAAGAGTAAACTTGCTTCGTTGACAAATTTGAGGTGCTCCAAAAAGTCGGACTCACTACTTAAAATGTCCATCAAACTTATGTCGTTCTCTCCAGTCACGGAAGAACGTTTCTGGTTTTTGGATAGGCGACGACAGGAACTAAAATGGGTTTTATGGTCACCTGCAAAACTGGACAAGGTGTGTTCCGGAAATGGTGTGTTTTCATTGCAATTTTCGATCGAGCAGGTTTCATAGTTCTCTAATGCCTATAATAAAAGTCACATAAAGAAATTAGTTGAGTTGATAAGCTGTAGATTTTATCTTAATTTTAACTTACTTTGGTCTTATCGACAAGGTAAAACTGAATACTAACAAATATGAAGAAAGAAATCTTTCGAAAAAGGTTCCGGAATCGCATTGCTGTTTTTTTTGTAAGATTTTCTGTAGATTCGCTAAACTAGGTTTTATGGAAGAGTAAAAGCTCGTAAGATCGTAAGGACGAATTAAAAGTGTGATACGTTTTGTTTTTATGATTTCCTTTTATATCAATTCCGAAAACGTTCATTACGCAAACGTCAAGTAATCCGATATTCAAGCTCAATTTGTGAACTGATATTTGATATACCTCCACACTTTATGATTATAGTTTACCAAGCACTGATTTATAATATTTTACTATGACTCATGTAGCTTCGCTAATCTTTCTGTTTTTTGTACAATCAACTATTATGTACAGGGCATTAACTGACAAATATTATAGGCTTATTTTGAGTAAACAATGTAAAACATTTTTATCACAGGTTGATAACATGAGCTTTTATGAGCAATGGACTTTTGAAACATAATATGACTCACTCACCAAAAATTCCTATGCCATCATGATTCCCTCTTTTTCAAATATAATTAAAGTTTAATGGTCTCCCTGTCCGAAACAAAGTATACACATTGCGTATTTTGAATTACGTATTTATAAGTTGTTAATCTTTTTATAAAATACCAAAGTGACAAGCTTGTTTGCAAAAACATGTTAGCTCACCTTACCATCCTTGCTTTCTTATTTACATACATATTTTGCACACAAGTTAGATAAAAGCAGATAATGGAAGCAAGAAGATAAACCAAGTTATTGTAGAATTTTTTGGAGCTCCAGGCGCCAGACATTCCAATTTCAAAGACAAGTTGGGTAAATGATACGTAAGAGATATTTGAAAATATTTTGACATGACTTAAATAGTTCTGACAAAGCAACATCGTCATAACTGAAATGATCATTACCTGAAAAATTCGTTAATTAAAAACACATTTTTTTCTCCACTTAAAAAAGAAAAGATTTTCAATAAATGAAAAGATTTAAATTACAGACATAATTGCAATTGAAGCTATAGAATAAAACAGCAATAAAAATCAATTTACCTTTCTTAAATACAAAAATAACATTATTCGTTTGAGAATTTCTCTTTTATAAATATTTTAACACTATAATACATTGTATTGTATACATTTCTCATTCCAAACACTTTTAATTTTAAACAAAACAAGTTTATAAAATTCACTTTATTTCTTGATTTCCATTTCAATTTAATTGGTTAGAAGTTAAAGTTGCATGAAAATTTAGCAAAAGTTAAGTAGCGGTGCCGGGCTTGGAACCCGGATCACTCGTTTCATATTTCGCAAACACTAGCGCGATGCTATCTTCAAATCGTGCTTTGGAACGGTCCAACAGTCGCGACTGTTAATAGAGGGGACGTGTAAAATCTGGCAGATGCCATGTATCGGGCCCCACACGATTGCAGTCATTTATCATCATTTAGACTGTGCCAAGATAGTCGTAAACACAGTTTTGATCTTTAGAAACGAGGGCCCTAAACCACTGGGCTACACCGCCACACATTTATCTAGTGAGAAATAAAATGATATTTAACTTTGCAAAGGAAAAACTTGCATGTGCAATTTTTTGCAATAAACATGCTTAGGTATTACGTAATAATTTTAAAAATGTAATCTTGAAGGCTATACACGTACACGCCAAATTTTGTGAATTACTTAAGTAGGGTGAGAAAAGGCAAAAAATTAGTGGCGGCACCGGGAATCGAACCCGATCTCCCTTAACATCTAGCTAAACTATGGCGCGATGCTATCTTCAAACCGTGTTTTTGACGGACGGGGCGACAACTGACATGCCAGTTTGTCAAGGATAAATGTTCCTCAGGAAATGCCCCACACGGTTGCAACACTGGCGCTTGCAGTGTCTTAAAACACGCACTGACACATTGATACTGCCAAGATAGCCATAAACGCAGTTTACTTGTAGATATCGACGAGGAGGACCCTAAACCACTGGGCCACATCGCCACATGTTAAGCCAATTGAGAAAAAACGGTACTTGACTTTATAGGTGGACGATATTTTAATGACAATTTAAAATTACACTTTAAATTTTTTTGGACTGGATTTAAGTTGTAAATAGTTAAAAATACATGCATACATTTATATTTTTGTAATTTATTTTTTATACACATCATTCATCAATTATCTCCTGTTATTCAAATGCTTTAATTCTAATTCAATTTGTGAATTATACTTCATAAATAATTGATTATGGGTTGTTTTTTTAATGCAAAAATAATTTTTTTTTGTTTAAGAATTTCTCACTATATCTTTTAACAATGTATTGTATATATTTTGAATTCTAAACACTTTCAATTCACTAAAATTATAATCTTTATTTTTAATGATGACAGTGACACATAACAGCTTTGGTTTTAATATTATAAGAGTAATTGTTACAGATTTACAATTTACAGCAGTGTATTTTTCTCTACTAAACTACTTTACTTTTTACAGATTAAATATAATGCATTCATAATCATAATTCATTAATTGCATGACGGACTGTGGGTACTGATTAGATTAGCATTTGTACATTGTACACATCGATCTAGATAATTATAATTATATATTTTTTTCAGGAGCACGATATAATCGGCACACTATTTTGCCGAATAGGACAGTTGACAAACTCACAAAAGTTCATTTTCTTTTTCATCCAGTCCCCAAAACCGAACCGACTCCTGCTCCCATCCACCACTGCCGCCCCATTACCGCATTTTGAACAAGTTCCTTGTTGACCTTGACCCTCAGCATTATCCTGGTAACCTCCCACCATCTTCCCAGTTTCCTCCTCCTCCCCCACCTTTTCCCCAAGTGGTATCCCCATTTCCCTCCAAACCTCCACCAAATCCTCCACAAACCCATCCATCATCTCCTTCCCATGATGTGGCGTCACCGCAATCCTCAACTTCTCCTGACCCCTGGGTACCGTCGGATAATTAATCGCCTGGACATAATGCCCCTTCTCCTTCAACAGCCTATTAGACAACTCATTACCCAACATCGGATCTCCAATCTACTCCTCCCCAAAATTACCAAAATACATCAAAATTAATAATCTGGGGCATTCCAAGAAAAATAAATTCATTCTAATATATTTTCTACTTACCGCCACCGGAATAATATGAGAAGGCGTCCTCTCCACCGGAATCCCCATCCCCACCAATCTACCCCTCAAATACTCCACATTTCCCCCATGTCTCCTCCTCAATTCCCTTCCTTCCTCCCCCCTCAAAATCCTCACAGCCGCCCCCGCACCCGCCAACACATGCGGAGGTAAACTTGTCGTAAATATAAAACCAGCGGCATAACTTCTCACCATATCCACTAAACTCGAACTCCCCGTAATATACCCCCCAATATTCCCAAACGCCTTTCCCAACGTTCCCGAAATCACATCCATTTCTCCCATCAATCCAAGCTTGTCTCCTATACCACCCCCATTGTCTCCATATAACCCCACAGCGTGTACTTCATCAACGAAGGTCAGTGCTCCATATTTATGGGCTACATCACACAAATCCTCCAGTGGACACACGGCACCGGTCATCGAATGAACGGTTTCAAATGCTACAATTTTTGGAGTGCTTACATCCATCTTGCTGAGGAGTTCCTCCAAATGATGGGGATCATTATGGCGGAATATGTGTTTTGGAACGCCACTGTTCCGGATTCCTTGGATCATGCTTGCGTGGTTCCCAGCGTCGGAGAATATGTGGCAGTTGGGCAGAGAACGGGCCAAAGTGTACAAAGTACTGTCGTTAGCTACATAACAGGAAGTGAAGAGAAGGGCGGAGGACTTCTGGTGAAGGGACGCCAGTTCGGATTCCAGTTGTTCGTGATATAAAGTGTTGCCGGAAATGTTACGCGTGCCACCAGCACCAGTTCCGTGCTTTTCAAGGGCGTCACTAAAAACACAAGTCAAATTAATAGTTAAATGTATAAAGTTAATTACTTCTGCTCCGACTGATAATTAATACATTTATTTAAGTTTACCTAACAGCTTTCTTAACTTCGGGATGACAGGACATGCCAAGATAATCATTAGAGCACCACACGGTTATCGGCTTTTCTCCCCAGGAGTATTCCTTGGCTAAGGGGAAGTTTGAGGCGAGGCGGTTAACCTTCTTGAAAATGCGATATGAGTGGTCCTCCTTCTTTTTCTGGATTTGGGTGTCGAAGAAGGCATTGTAACTGAATCCCTTTGGTTCTCCTCCATTGGTTTTGGTGGTGGAGGCCATTGAGGAGGATGGTAGAGGTGGTTGTCCTGATGATAAGCCTGATCTTTTCATTTCCCTGAAGCTCTTGAGAAATGGACATGGTGGTAGGTCCTTCCCATGGGCGTAGGGAGACTTTGGTGTACCGGATGTAGAAGCAAGATCGCCTAGAAAATCAAAAAATTAATGAAACATCAGACTTTAAAAAAAATCAGCTGATAATTTTTCGAAAACTAATCAGTAGTTTTTTGGCGTTCTACAAATTTAAATACCTTTTAATTTCTTAATTATCGCATCAGCTGTTTTAGCTTCCTGGGCTTGGACGGTGGTCAGAATCCTGGAGAAAACGGGGCAGTGCTGACCGAATTCCTTGAGATAAGCTGGTCCATAAGTTTTAAGAAGGGCTCCAGATAACCGATGAGACAAAAAGGGGCAAGGCATATTTTTGATATTCAAAAGCCTTGGATCACTGAAACAGTTAAAAATATATTTATCTAACTTTTAATTTACAGGATAAAAAAGTAAATTACAATTCACAAATATTTTTTTATGATCGCAATAACCCTTTCAAGAAAATCTCAGTGTTATAATTATAATTTTTGGCAATTTACTTCTCATTTTTTTTAGAAAAAAAACTGTTGTTTTGAAAATCAAAACAAAGCAGGCTGACAAATTCAAAAAAAAATGCAACGTTGGCAACCGTGACATAAGCACGTACAAAAAATGCAAAAACAGGTGACGACGCCAGGATTCGAACCCGGGATCTTCGATGGCTGGACTTTCATCCACCGCCCAACCTCTCGCAATTTAACTGTCAGCGATTGACCGGTACTAAGGCGAAGACCTTGGCCATTGGACCACATCGCCACCTTGAGACAATGGTTGAAATAACCAGTGTTTTATCTAAAGACACTTTTTAATGCTGTTTGGCTGCACGATAATTTATTCAATTAAACTATTTTAATTATATTTACTATTTTAATTACCTTTTGAAGTTGAATAAATATTTTGCAAAAATTAAGTGGCGGGGCCGGGCTTTTGGAACCCGGATCTCTCGTTTCAGTTTCGCAAACATTGGCGCGATGCTATCTTCAAACCGTGCTTTTGAACGGGGCATCAGTCATGACTGATACTAGTGGGGGGATTTTTGGACATGTGTGCCAAGCATAAGGGACGGCCCCACACGGTTGCGCTTATTATCGTAAATAGTCATTGCCAAGATAGCCGTAAACGCAGTTTGCTCCTTAGAAACGAGGGCCCTAAACCACTGGGCTACACCGCCACACATTTAACTAGAAGACATAAAATGCTATTTAACTTTTCAAAGCCAAGTATACAATTGGGCATCATGCTTAATTATTTCGTAATATTATTTTGTGAACAAGATAGGTGTAAAAATAGCAAAAATTAGTGACGGCGCCGGGAATAGAACCCGGATCTCTCGTTTCCTCAGCCTAACATAGCGCGACACTATCTTCGAATTCGTGAGGGGGCACCTTCCTCGAGAATGAACACACGGGAGCAAGTCAATGGTACTCGAAAAGTGCATTATTCGACATCCAAAGCCATGCGCAAGATAGTCATAAACACAGTTGGCCCTCGGATAAACGAGGTCCTTAAACCACTAGGCTACACCGCCACATGTTTGGTAAATGCAAAAGGAAATTAAATTTCAATTCTTCCGAAGACGATAAAATGGGAAATTTAAAAATCAAGCAAAAATTAAGTGACGGCGCCGGGGTTTTACGCCCGGATCTCTGGTTTCAGCTACGCAAATTTTTATGTGTGACACAATTAACATTTAAGTGTTCTTTATCCATCTGAATAGCAAGCTTAAACAGATGCAGGGTAACACAGTATTGAAATTTCAATAAGACTTATGGAGAAAATCCACACTCAATTGTCATTAACACAGTTTGCGTGCTGAAAACGAGGGCCCTAACCACTGGGCTACACCGCCACACAAAATTCATGGGCATAAATAGAAACATTTAAGTTCTCAACAGAAAAAAATGGGAAATTACGTAATTACAATTGGCACATTGTTAATTATAAATGTCTAAATTCAACAAAAATCAACCCCGTTACATCTAGCTTACTATGGCGCGATACTATCTTCTAACCGTGCTTTTGAATGGGGTTACAAACTAGTTTGTATAAATGACAGTTACAGAAACTACGGCTTAGAATGCGATATCTTCGCACTCAACTGCGATGACTGATTCGCAGTAGATTGCGATGTTTTAACGTTGATGGGTATTGCAAGAAAAAAAATAATCGCACTTGAATGCGAACTTGCCGTTAACTCATCGAAATAACGGTTGGAGTAAAAATCTAATTATACCACTGGAAAGAGCGCACTTGATTTGTTCTAAGGTCAAAAAGTCAACGGGGGTTGCCATTTAAAAAGTTATTCAAAATAAGCAAAAACCGGATTGCGATACCTATCAACATACAAGCCTGCCAGTTAAACTAAAATATTTTGGAAAGTGAATAATCTATATATATATTTCTGCTATATGCATTTTGATCGACACAATTTTGGTAAAGGTAGAGGATATAACTTCTATAACTACTACATACTAGCAGGAGGCCCAATGAGCCTGCTTGACTTGACTGTGGGATGTGAGCTTAAATTTGAAATTCGTTCTATTTAAGTTAAACTTATGGCAGCGGACATTCACTTTAAAATCTTGCGAAACATAGGTACTACTAATTGATTACGGTTTCAGAATCTATTGCGACTGTCACTTTCCCATTGATTAAATATTTCCCATGTTGATTTGAAGTTTCCTCGTAAAGTAAAAATTCCCCATTGATTTAAAACTTTTCCATTGATTACGAATACCCCTTCATACAAAAGTACCCCGTGGATTATGGCCATTATTAATGGTTAATTTGTGGTAGTTACAGTAGCGGTTTGGGAATTATTATAATCGTTTTGTGTTTTCAGCGATAATAAACCATTACATATTATAAATTTTCCCCTTTTTTATTACAGTTTCAAATAAGAATTAGCCCCTACTTTAAAACCATTGTTTTGGGACAATAACTTTTAATTGTACTAATTTGAGTATTGATTATATCTGTTGTAAAGTGCATATTCCGAAATTCGGTCAGTGATGTACATGTGCACACGAATGAGCTAAATACGTTTGCAGATGGAAATGCTGCATAGCAAAACTACGTTCATAATTACCACATTAACGTTTCAATTTTAGTAAACTGAAGTACGAAGCTTGACAGCTCACGATGTCATGCATTTTGTGCTCAATTGGGGGAAAAAGTGCACTTCTGAAAATGTGAACTATGTAAATTCATATTCAAAAGATTTTGGCATAAATTTTATCCTAAAACTATTTTAATTTAGCAGAAAATATATTTGATTCGGCTATTATCGTTATTTAATCGAGGCACATCTTCCAGGAGCTCATCTAGTATCGAAATTCTCGTCTTGGTAAATTCTGAGAAGTTACATGGCCAAATTTATCGCATTTGAGCAAGATATATTTTCCTCGCACTCGATTGCGATGATTCATTTTTGAATGCGATTCCTCGCATTCTAATACGAGAATTTCCATCGCACTTGAGCACGAAGGTGTCGCATTCTAAGCCGATGTTTCTGTAACTGAATGAGGGAACTACCATATACCTCGGGAATACTCCACACGGTCGCAGTAACTGGTACGTGGTTTGATCGTTCTTGATCAACCAATGACTCAAGTACAGTGCCTGCCAAGATAGCCATTAACGCAGTTTGCTTTAAGATGATGACTAGGAGGGCCCTAAACCACTGGGCCACACCGCCACATGTTAAACAAATGGAGAAAAAAACGATATTTGGCTTTAGCGAAGGATAAATATCTTGCATTGCAATTTACTATTATGCAGGTTTAACGCTGTACCAGTGATTTTTGACGCCCACGCAGATGAATTCATTAACATTCGTCTTCCGTCATTAGTACTTTTCCTGATTTACTTAAAAGACGTCATTTAAAGTATTCAATGAGTGTACAGCTTTTTAAATGGAAACAAACAAGTAATAAAATGAATGGAAAATTATTGACGGATAAATGGATATGCTGGATTATGAAAATACAGTGATCTGATGAACAGTCAAGTCAATGACCATCATCATATCATGCACCTCCAATCCAACTTGTGAAAATATTTTAACATCAAGGTTTCGTAAGAGTCGATCAACTTCTACTTATCATCTACGGCTCAGTTCGTCAATTTGTTTAAAAATCGAATGAAAAATCTACGAATTGATTCTCTTCTTTGTATTTTACGATCGAAAAATTAGTGGCAGTGCCGGGTATTGAACCCGGATATTTCATTGAATTAGCTAACTATGGCGCGATGCTATCTTCAAACCATGCTTTTGACGGGCCAGCTTGTCTAGGGCAACTTCTATATGTCTCAGGGTCTGCCCCACATGGTTGCAACACCGGTACTTGTAAAATTCATCGACACAGTGATAGTGCCAAGGTAGCCTTATAAACGCAGTTTGCTTTGAGGCGATGACGACGAGAGCCCTAAACCACTGGGCCACACCGCCACATGTTAAATAAATGAAGAAAAAACAGTATTTGCGAAGGATGGTTACTTTGCGTTGTCACAGTAGATTATCCAGTGACAGGGCGTCCTAATTGAGCAAAAATGTCAATTGAATTAACAATTAACGAAATATTTTTTTATTAATTCAATTAACCATTAAATTAACCGAAAAAATGCCGAATTAACCAT
>JAQIWN010002844.1:0-14595 GCA_034699025.1 Entomobrya cf. arborea Gr-Col-00668
GTTGTTATATTATATATTTGTATAAAAAGAAAGGATGTTCAAGAGATACAAGGTAGAAAGAAGGAAGGAATCATTTTTTTGCTGGAGAAAGTAGAAAAGCTGTGGTGCGGTGCTATATAAGCATGTAACGTATATCTGCTTTGTTTTTGAGTATAATATTGCTACTTTTCATGAAAACCCTGATATACTGCTGTTGTTCTAGACTCCAGACTACAAAAGAGATTCATGAGTAGCTTATATCTGTATACTACTTTTCTTTATACTTTCTCCTTGCTACAGCGATTAGTATTAGTCTTTCTTGCAGTTCATGTTTGTGGTTTCCCTCAGAATGTGATGTTTCTTCACCGCACACACACACATACGCATCTAACTCGCCTTCGAATACTTCACTTCACATTGACTTCGGAGATGGATGGGTGTAGTATATTACTTTTACTTACGCGTACTACATGTGTGCTCAGCTCAGTCAGCTCATCACTAGGACTAGGGAAAAAAGTGTGATAATATGAGAACCAACAAACTAGCTAGATAGGTTGTCTAATATGCCTATCTGCTTTCCTCCTTTCATTCAGACTACATATAAATTATATTCGTGAAAGTTTTTACCTGAATGTAACTTGTGTGTCTATCTCTCTACCTAATATGTTTTCATGTAAAACGAACAAGAATAGCTCCAGAGACACTAATATAAAGGTGGGCTCACTATGTCGGATTTTGTTTTTCCTCTGGAAATAATAGTAGATGTAATAGAACAACAAGCATGTCATTACTTTTTGAAGTACCTCTATCATATTTGCTTGCCTAACAATATATTTCGTGCATTGGTTACCTCTAAAACTTTCGTTATCTTTACTTTCCTCTGGAACTCTCTCCCCCTTTCTCTCTCTCTCTCTCTCTGTTTTAAAAAGTATGATTATTATGATGACGTTGCGTATATAGTGCATTATTATGCCGACTATTACGATACCATCTTTTTTTCTACTTGAATTCCTCACAAAAATGCAAACAAGCTGCGAATGCGAACCAACAGCGAATGAGTTTACAAAATAATATAACAGCATATTTTTATTTTGCTTACTTTATCAAACTCGGTAAAAATAGATAACTACATGTGCCCCTCTCTCGTCTGTTCTGTGATGTTGCCGTCTTGTCATAGTGGCAAGGCGGCATACTTGTTAAACTCCATCCTTTACTATTCAACTAACTGCTTGGCTTGCATATTATTATAACTCTGCTATTATTTTTATGTACTTTCTATCTCTCTCTCTCTCATTCTCCTCATATGAGAAAACTAACCACACAGTACGTGCTCATGGGCATATTAAAAGAAACGAAGTCCTGAACAGGAAGGAATAGATGTTTATCACATGCGTGCCTTCAAATGTAAGTTAAGCATAGTTAACCGGTTAACTCTTTTCGATTTCGTTATTTAGTTCAGTTCAGGTATGAGAGAATCTGCAGTATGTATGGCATTATGGCATACACTGTAAATGTGAAAGCTTCACATGTTTCTTTCACTTCTCATTTTCATTCAGGTATACATTTTAACCATGCTCGCCAGTTTTTGCCATGTCTGACGTTAGGTTGGTTTAGTTAGGTTGGTCGGTCGTTGTGCTATGTTTGCCCCAGTATATAATATGCAAACATGCAAAGACGGAAAGAGAGAGAGTAAGAGAAAGAGTAGTGCTCTTCTTTTTTTTGTATGCTGATTGGTGAAAGGACAAAAAGGAAGCAAGGACAGACAGCTGCAGGCTTGAGAGCTGTTGTCGTCAATTTTATTTTTGCTCTAGTTTTAGTTCGAACTTTTGCTCTCCTGTGGTGGTTTTATATACACTGTTGGGTAGTAGTGAAAGCAGCAGTGCTTTCATCTCCCACTACATTACATTTAACGTCATATTGTGTTATCATCCTCTTCGTTATACATTGTACTATTTCACTAGATTGGGGAAATTTTGGACAAAAAAATGTTAATTAATATTTTCTCCAATTTTTTTCCCTCTCTCAAAACGAGACCAAGTTATTCATCGTTCTGTCAAACCTCTGTTGCAGCTGTTTGTGGTAAATCGAAAATTGAGTGCCTTATACAATCATTTTCTGATTAACCTGCCTAGTACATACATACTATACACATTACACATTAGACACACCAACCAATCAAGTCAACTAAAGGTTTTAACGTATATTGTAATACCCTGTTTCGCTACAATATTTGAATTACCGCAGTGGTGTTTCCTAGAGTTCTAGTGAACCCTTTCAGGCTCGCATTGCAAAATGTTCATAGTCTCTCTCTCAGAGAACCCTTTTTAGCTGGTAGTTTCAAGTATTGTTAATGAAAACTCAAAGAGACCATGATGGATCTTCTCTACCAGAACATATCAAGTAGCCACTGCCTCCTCACCAACCACACAACAACAACTGTTCGTACAATCATCAAAAGTATATACAAAGTTCTGCAGTATTGCTTGTCATAGTACAAAAACAAGTTAAAAAGTGAGAGCAAAAAGAAACGCGGTTTTTCTATTTTCATCATCATCATCATGCTACACTTTCTTTCTCCATTGAAAAGAATGGATTTGAAAGTACCGACTTTAGTTTTGCTATTTTCTACAGTTCAATTGACTATTCGTGGTAAAAAATGTGTCTATCAATTTTGTTGGGGATATTTTTGAATATTTTTTTGTTTCGGATAAACTGAAATAATATCGGTGTAAGTTCAATTGATGGTGGTGCAGAGAGAAAATGTGCTCAGTATGCCTTCCAAGACTGCAACAACATTGTCGTGACTACTGTGCAAGTCGAAAGCGACAAAAGCGGAAGTGTGTACGGTTCGCCAAGACTATTGATGTTATTTCTCTGTCCGCAGCTTGTTCGGATGGCGCAGAGGTAATTATATTTTTGATAGATGGGAGTACTGAAAACCATCAACTTTGAGTCTACATATAATTTCATACATCCGCACATATCCAACATACAAATGTCCATCGAGGCATTCACCCGTGCATATCTAGTAGACTAAAGGAATTAACATCCGAGAGGTTAAGCATACACAACATCATGACATTGTATGTCGTGTTCATGTGTCGTTCGTTAGCTAATTGAATTTTTTCATTAAGCCATTCTTCATTCATTAACTGCCAAAATACACAATTTAGTACGAAACTTATTTACTAGTGTTTTATGAATCTTGCTTTGTACTTGGTTTTCAAAAAAAAAAAAATATCATGCAAGGACATGCTACAATGGGAAATTCGGGACATGCATTTCATTTTCATATACAAAAAGGTTTAAAAAATTACACTATACATAGTAGTAAAGCAACAAGGAAGTCATTTTTTACTCGATGAATAAAATTACATATTAATTTGAAATTTCCGTTGTACGTCTCCATCTTCAATGTTCTCTTTTATTATTTTTAGATCGCTAACAGTTCTGTTTTTATCCTAAACTTTTGTTTCAAGTATACATAGTTTGCATGAAAACATTATCAAGTGTAATTTTATAGGCAACCCCGGTGTTTCTCTATAAATGTATCTATTTTGATTGACATCCCCTCATTTCAGCTCAAAAGAAAAAAAAATTGCTGAGTGTTTTGAGCTGAAGTGTGATTTCCTTTTAAGCATTAAACTGCATAGTGCAAATGCATGCATGTATATTCAATCTATGTGTATATATGTATTATATGCATAGTAGCACAGTATTTTATATTTATTACATGTGTGAATGATCATAGAAACCTTTTCGTGTAAAGTAGTTTATATGTGGCCTTGTTTTTTAGATTTCGTCACAGTCGGATAATTGGCGGTTTGGAGAGACGGATTCCAGCGGAGGTGGAGGCTTTTCACCTGTTGACTTTTCCACACCAGAGGCAAAGCATGTATGTTCATTGTGTGACCATAAAAGTATTTCTATTCCTAAAACTCTTACTCTCTTTATCACGTAATTTATATGCATGATGGTGTACCCTTTACATTATTATTGTCTTTTTGTGAAGTGTATCTTGAAAAAAATAAGATTAAACCGTCAACTCTTGAACGGTCATTGTTGTTGATAGGTAGATAGATACTGACGTTTTTTGAATAGAAACGAGCTAGTTTATTTTGTTGAATTATCATTATTATATGAATCTTGACGATGACTTGCAAATAATGTGATTATTGATGTTCCTTTTTCATTCTTTCTTTAATATTTAGAAGGTTCAAACTGTGTGTTAGAGAAATTGTGTTGCAGTCAAGAGAAAAAAATGTATTCAGCCTTTTTCCTTTTATAGCTTTTTATTTATGCATTCCCTTTTACATTTATGTCATCCTATTTATAAAAAGAGTAGAGTAGTACTTTTGGTGAAGTCCTTACGATTTTTAATGTTATGTATTGAGGAATACCATGCATGACTCGACTGTCAAATAAATGACATGGCTATGTGAGCAGTTTTCATAATAGTGTGAAACTTGTAAAGATGATATGAGTATGCAGTGAATGTGTCTGACATGACACCATGGCTAGATTGATGTTGGAGTGTAGTGTGTAGTAAACTACGTAGCATTAAATTTTCTCTATTATACTTTTAGTGTTCTCGTTTATTTCCTTGTCTTTTTATATACAAGTCAGCAAGGTTCTCTTTGTAAAAATGGTAGAGAGTGAAAACAGCTTTTACATTTACAAATAAGAAGCTAGAAAATAGTGGAAAGTTGGAATGCGTACATGTTATATACGTTTTATGTATGTATACCTATGTATCCACGTAGTTTCCCCTTTTCATTCATATGCCACCTTGTAGTTTTTGTCAAGTTAGCGGCGGAAGTAGTGAACTCTTTGAATTAGTCTAGATGCGTTGAATTGATGAGTTATTTGCTTCGATCTGTTATCTCTTTGCTTAATTATATAAATGAAAATTTTGTTAGTCGTTTGTAGAAGTAGGATACAATTTATGTTTATTGACGAGTATCTTTTCGTGTTTTGGCTGAATTTGGTACGTATTTGTCTACGCAGTACAGTGAGTGTACTCGCCCAAAGGAAAGGAACCAATTAGGATTTTGATGGGATTGTCTTTTTAGTTGGAATAGGAAAATATATGTATTAGGCTGCTCGTTTCGCAGGCAAATTTACAAGTATATACTAATTTTGGAGTGTAAAATAATATTTATATTTCTTATAATATTCATACGTAAGTTAAATAATCGCGTATAGATCGTTTTCCACTCTATTTTCTCGGAAAATGGTCTGTAAATGAAAATAAAATGGGGCCGGATGCCAATTTGTCTTTTCATCCAACTTTATGTAGTTTTAAACTTGTATTTATGTTTTTTATATCTTTTTGATAATACAAATTTCCAGGCTGCAAGGAACGGCGGGGAGGAAGATTGGGAATACGAGGAGATAGTATTGGAACGCGGTGGCTCTGGCTTGGGCTTTAGTATCGCTGGCGGCACAGACAATCCTCATGTTGACAATGATCCATCTATTTATATTACCAAGCTCATAGCAGGTCAGTGAAATTTCAATTTACTTTCCCTACCACTATTATTCTAAGTGTACACTTTCACCGCTCTACCACCAACACCAAATCATATTTTGCTGCATCCGCAGCCAGGAACTACAAATGTTTTACCATATGCTGTGGTTGTAGAGGATGAAAAAAGGTTTAGCTAGCCAATCTCCCACTTTTTACCAGCCTAAAAAACGACTCAGATGCAGTTTATTTCGCGTTATCATTTTGTTGACTTTAACTGCTTTCTTCAGCAGCAGAGGAGAAAGAATGTAATAGGATTCTAGCAAGCTAGCAAGAGAAAGGGTCCAAGATTTTGTGTTGGTTGGCTTTTATTACATACTCTCTTCCCGAAGGGGTTTTCGAGGTCCGTTACATTTTTCCCTTTTGAAAAACTCCCCTTGTGCTATCTAATACACATACATGAGATACGTCATGCATGTGGGAGGCGAACGAAAATGGCTAAAAATTACATATGCTATTGTTAGACATCAGTGAAGTCAGTGGAACCATTTTTACGAGTTTCTTCTGTCGTTATTTCCTGAGTCAGGAATTCTAACCAAGTTGATAATTGAATGTATGTAATACCCGTCAAGGCTACAAGTTACAACTTTTACGGGATTATCTGCCTGTAATATAGGCTTTTGGTATATGTCGTACAGTATATCTTATAGCAAATAAGCACACCGACCGACGTCGTTAAAGTATTGAATCGCTAAGACATATGTCATGCTCTATGATTTTCCCTTGTAAATATCCATGTAACTTAAACGTTAAAGGGATTTTTTACATAGCGCGAGGGAATGTTAGTGGATACTACATTGAACTAGAGATCTGCGAGATAGCTAAATCTCATGTGAATTATCATTTTAGGAGGAGCAGCAGCCAATGACGGAAGGCTTCGTATTGGAGACGTGATCATGAGGGTCAATAATGTTACGGTTGTTGATGTAACTCATGCTGCAGCAGTTGATGCACTGAAGCGGGCTGGAGGCACTGTGAAATTGGTATGTATTTGAGTTGGAACAGGTGTACATGATAAATGATTGCATGCAAAGGAAAAAATATCTTCTGATTTTCTGTAAAGTATTGCGTGGAACCCATCTTTGATATCCCTCTCACTATCAACATCTACAATGAATGTTTTTTGTGTTGTCTGTCCAGGCTGTCAAAAGGAAAGGACAGGCTCGAGGTCCTCGTGTTCTGGAAATCGAATTATTGAAGGGTGGGAAAGGTCTTGGTTTTAGTATAGCTGGAGGTATAGGGAACCAACATATTCCCGGTGACAATGGCATATACGTAACAAAAATTTCTGAAGGAGGTGCTGCTCACGCCGATGGTCGTTTGGCCGTAGGCGATAAGCTTGTTGCTGTTCGTAATACCCCGGTATGAAATGTCTATATATGATATATTTATAGGAGGCTTGAGATGATGAAAGTTAGGAAGTTGCTTGAATATTTTGCATTCATTTGGATCTGTAGACGGGTGAAAAGAATTTGGAAAATGTGACACATGAGGAAGCAGTTGCTACCCTCAAATCTGCTGAAAATCGGGTAATTCTTTTAGTGTCAAAACCCGATCCAAGCTTGATAAGTATGATGGGACAGACGCTAGGAATTGAATCTGCACGCACGCCACCACCAATGGGTCAACAAACTGACTTAAAGAGAATTGCTACGCCACCGCCAAACAAGCCGACCACTCCAACGCCAGCTACGTTAAACACCCTTGGAGCTGCTACCAGTGATGAACGAATTGGTAGTGGAACTACTACGGGTTCTCAAAGTCGTACTTCAGTCACCAGTACTGCAGAAAGGGGAGGAAGTGGTAGCTTAGGAGGACTCAGCGGAACTACACCACGAGTTCTTAGCGATGAAGACATGAGTCGGGAGCCACGTTCAGTAACATTGGTGAAGGGTGGAACTGGTCTTGGTTTTAACATTGTTGGTGGTGAAGACAGTGAAGGGATCTTTATATCCTTTATTTTGGCTGGAGGTCCTGCAGACCAAAGTGGTCAGTTAAGGAGGGGTGATCAAATTCTCTCTGTGAATGGAATTGACTTGACAGCTGCCACACATGAGGAAGCTGCACATGCTTTAAAGGTATGATAATCTGGTTTACAATGTCAAGTAATGGAAAAATAGGTATATGACAAAAAAAGAGTATGGGAATAAAACATGGGAATTTTTGGATCACCTAGAACGCTGGACAAACTGTCACGCTAGTCGTGCAACATAAACCTGAAGAGTACAACCGTTTCGAGGCTAAAATCCAGGATATGAAGCAGCATGTGATGAGTGGAAGCTTGATGAGAACCTCACAAAAGCGAACTTTGTATGTGAGAGCATTAAATGACTTTGATCCCACTAAAGATGACAATTTGCCCTCTCGAGGACTCGCGTTCCAGTTTGGTGACATACTTCATGTAACAAACGCTTGCGATGATGAATGGTGGCAGGTAATTTAATTCTTATAAAAAGAAACGTATTATTGTCCATTGTAGAGGAAGTGTTGTAGCATTGCATTGACATTGAAAATGCTTATATCTTTTTATGAAAAAACTAGGCTAAACGTGTATTATCAAGCGGCCAAGAAGAGGGAATGGGAATCATTCCTTCAAAAAAGAGATGGGAAAGAAAACAAAAGGCAAGAGATCGAAGTGTAAAGTTTCAAGGGAAAAGTCCAACGCAGGAAAGCAAGTCATTAGAGGTAACTAAAAAAATAAAAGCTTGTTAAATTAAATAATTCATGTTTTATGTTTGGGATATGTCATGATAATCCAAAAATAATTTCAAACTTTCTCTTTTAGCAAATGTCGACGTTAGAAAGAAAGAAAAAGAATTTCTCATTCACTCGCAAATTCCCTTTCATGAAAAGTCGTGATAATATCGATGATGCCTCTGAGGGAGAACGTAAGTAAACCAAATACTTAATTACCAAACAGATTAGTTGTACCATCAACAAAATTTTATTTCATTAAAAAACTCGCTAATGAATTACACGCTAGCAAATATGATAATGTGTGCAATTAAGTGAAGAGAATTATGGATGGAATGGGAATTGGATTAATATTTCCATCATATTTCACAGAAAAGTTGTTCATATGCTGCACTTCTACTACTTATACTATAGTATACACAACATCAGGATATAGTATACTAATTAATAAAAAAAAACTAGCTCATTAATGCTCTTTCCGTTTCCCTGAGTTGAATAATGTTTCTGTAGACAAATATCCTTAGTTTACTTTATTTTGACCAATTTGCAGAAGGAACTCCTGGTCCTGATGGCGATGCTTCCAACATTCGTAAGTTTTTGGACCTTATGATTTTCCTTTCGTATTTGTTTCTTTTCCCTTTTTCGTCGCAACCATTTTTTTCTCTCTTTCGTCAAACTTTTCTCTCTGTTTCACACTGTATCGTTATTCTTTCCGTTGAAAAAAATATTCTTTCTTATTATCGTTCTTCTTTATTAATCTGCCTTCTTTCTCTTTTTATTGAGTGCATTTTTCTTTTTGGTTTCAAACGCGACCTTTAACAGATGTCCGTCCAGCGTACATGTGTCTACTTCTCTCTTTCTCTATCTCTCTGTCTGTCTATCTCTCTCTCTATCTTTCTACTCTCTCTCTCTCTCTAATTCTCATGTCATTTTCATGCGTGTGTGCTTATCTATTAATATGTATAATTCAATCCAAATATGAATTATATAATATACTACCGAAATACTTCTTCAGTGTCAACTAAAAGTAAATATCACCAGCTTCATTACATGTAAAAGTATAAATAATACATTGTTACAATAATATTCTATTTTTCTTTTTTCTTCTTTCAAATGCAAACTAAAGCGTACATGGTGTACATGCAAGATGATAGATTTGAAGGTACATTCTATTCCGAATCGCTTAAAAAAATATTCTCGTAGATTGCAGTAATTCTTCTGCAATTTTTATACTAAATGTAATTAAATAACTTGGAAAATATAATTGTTGTCAGCATGCTAGCTATCAATATTTTTTTCTAGACACTTATTTTTAATTTTGAAAACCAATTTTACAAAATGATTTACATATAAACATTTAAGTAGCCTTATTAATTGTTTTGCAAGTAAACATAAACACTTTATTATACTATATGACACTTTTTAATTAGTCTGCAACTTTAAAAACACAAACATAAAACAATAAAAGCAAATATATACAAACATAATATTATTTTAAGTATTGCTTTATAAAATGATTCAACTAGTATGAAATGAATTAGCAAAGATGAAATACTTTTAATCTTCTAGTTATATAAAATGCTAGTATAAAATTTCGCATGTTTTTAATAATATTGTGTGTATACCATTGTAGCTCACACTTCTAATATCATTTTAAACCTAACATGAACTTGTGTCAGTGAAATCCTTGTTTGTATGTATCTTTTATACTGCCTTTCGTCTCTGAAGTGTATTGTGTATTTGATCCTTTTTTCGTACAGACCTCTTTCAATTGAAAATGAGTAAAAAATATTTAATTTGGTTAAAATCTTTTTTGTGTAGCTGGGGAAGATGTAGTCTTATCATACGAGGGTGTCCAGCAAGTTACTATTAACTATGCCAGACCAGTCATTATTCTTGGATCCATGAAAGATCGAATCAATGATGACCTTATTTCCGAATTCCCAGAGAAGTTCGGGAGTTGTGTTCCACGTAAGTGAAGTTCCAAATATTTAAGTATACTCTGTATGTATTATAATAATTAAAATGTTTTCAATTTGACTTGCAGATACTACTCGACCACGTCGAGAGTACGAAGTGGATGGTCGTGACTATCACTTTGTCAATTCCAGGGAACAAATGGAAAGGGACATTCAAAACCATCTTTTCATTGAGGCTGGGCAGTATAATGATAATCTATACGGAACCTCATTGGCTGCTGTTAAGGAAGTGGCCGACAAGGTATTATTCAACAGGCACTAAAATTTTTATGGCCTTTATCTTTTCAACATAAGTTGAGTGTTTGCTATAAATTTATTATGAACAGGGAAAGCATTGCATTTTGGATGTAAGCGGAAATGCCATTAAAAGATTGCATGCTGCTCAGCTTTACCCTATCGCTGTATTCATTCGCCCCAGATCTGTGGAATCGATCATGTAAGTTCATGCTTAGCACACAAGCAGATAATTTATAGAGGGTCAACATGCAATTCGGAGTTGTAGTTATTATTATGATGCCACGTTGATAACCAAATGCTATTTTTGTACAGGGATATGAATAAAAGAATCACAGAAGAGCAGGCAAGAAAGACATTTGAGCGAGCTCAGAAAACTGAACAGGAATTCGCTGAATACTTTACGGGTAAATTACTGTTTTTAAGAATCCTTGCAATTCGATAATGTTTTAAGGATTTAATTATTGATGGAATTTGTGTTTTTTATCTTTGCAGCCATTGTTCAAGGAGAGACACCTGAGGAAATTTATGAGAGAGTTAAGAGGGTAATAGGAGATCAAGCTGGACCACCCATCTGGGTTCCCTCAAAGGAAAAAATTTAAATTGTCTTCATTAGCAGAATAACGGAGAATATAAACACTAAAGATAGAACTAGACCGGAGCCGTAATAATAGGCGCGACATTTTTCATTCCATATTGGGCTAAAGCGTGCCCAAAAATTCCATGTGGTTATAGACATAATGCATTAGTAAGGCAGCGTAAAAGTGCGAGCACGTTTATGACATTTCTTCATCACGTTGTAGCTAGGGAAGTTTTCTGATCTATCACGATATATATTCAAATGTGAAATTTTACCTAACAATCATTTATTTTAAATTTAGCACTGAACAAGTTGTTATAACTTATAGCTTTCTTTGTTAACGCAGCAGCTTGGTAACTAATGCTGCTTTTATTAAATATGAATTAATAGGGGCAATGATTTCCATTGTGAGGCATCATCGGAAGCACGTCATCGCATTTCTAACAATAGAATGTAGTACAAATTACTTTGTGCTTTTTAATTTATTTTAGTCGTATTATGTTAATACGATGAATACATATTTGCATCCTGTAGTTGTTTGCAGAAAATATTTTAAGTAAAATGTTATATTGTGCAAGTGTGTACGGATGGGTATATACTGTGGTTTTAGTTCAACCTTTCCGGAGTTCACTTGTATTTGCTAGAGCTTCCTCTGATTCTGAGATCTGACAAGTGAATTCTTTGGAAAACACTTCATAATGCGTATTCAACCACATAATATAACATCCATGCATACAAGTGCATCTATTTCTATATATATTGTTTTGTTTTCTTGTTTGTTTTTAGTTGTCAAATGTCAACTTATATTTTTAAAGAGTTTTATTTTAAATGTAAGCGTTATTCCATTAAAAAACAAAATGCTTTAGAAGGGATTTTAAAGACTTTTAAATGTAATCATCGCTCCATCAAAAAACATTTTTATAATTCAACTATGTAAAATATTGTGTAATGAATAACTGTAGCGAGTGTAGAATCACTTAAAATTATATATATATTTAGCTCGTGGACGATAGGTGCTGCGAACAGTTGTTACTGAACTTTTACCGGAAGTCTATTCTGTTCAATTTTGGTTAATATTTTACTAAAAAAATATATGTGTGTAATTACATATTGTATTGTATTTTATAACAAAAGCTGTTGTTCAAAAAACTGCCAGCTCGTATGCATGGTTTATATGAGTTGGTGGGCTCGGTTTGGTTGGAAGGAGCAACTTTAATAGTTTTAACATATCGAGACGTTTTAGTTTCTAAGTTGACTGTCGTAATGATTGTGATGGTGGCAAAAAATAATTTATACTTATATAGCATCCGATAATTAGTGCATGAAAAATGAATGTACTGAAAACATGATAGAAAAGTGCATTCAAAGTCGTCCTTCAGTAAAAGAAAGCATGAGTCTCACCAAAAAAGCATCAATTCAAATAGTAATATACAATGATAGATGATCGTACATCTTGAGGAATAATAGACATTTAAGATCTTTACGTCTATTTTTTTAAATGAGGCTATGAAAAATTCCTTTGCACTTTATAATTTATGTGTGTGCGATATGAGATTTAATTTGCTATTTTAACACTGCAAAACTTGCATTTTTTTGTTGATAAGAAAATATTTCCAGAATTTTTTAGTGTACAACTTTTTCAATTTTTCTAAGTTTTCGTAAAATTGTGGTATAGTCTCATATTAGACAGCTTTATAGTCTTTTTAATTAACTACAACTGAATATTTGTGTAAGGATTCAGGGAAATCAGAAAGAAAATATATATTGTATTCACATTACAGCTCGGCCAGAATTGAATTTTTATTAAGAGTTTCGCAGCCAAAAGATCGATGCGATGTGTTATATATTTTAAATCAATTCTTTTCTTGCAAAGAAGGGAATCCCTAGAAAGAGGACGAAAAAAAGTCACGTGTACACTAGTATGTAAAACTAAAATGTAAAGATGATTATGGTGACATTGTAATGATTCGATCAATTGTTTAGGAGCATAAATTACTATTAAATTGTTTTAAATGAAACATAAAATATAAATGGGGAATACGTGTGTAGATAAAAAAAAATGTTAAATATATATTAGAATTTAATATAAATACGTAACTTAAAATGTTGTGCAGCATGTTTCAAAGTTGAATGAAATATAATGTTGAATATAATATATATGTAAGACACAGTTTGGAGGAAAATATAATATATTTCAATAATATTTTAGGAATTCTAAAAAAATATTAATTTAATCAATATTCATAATCCATTTTATCAAAAGAACGTCTTCAAATCTTTTAAAAATAATGTACGAATATACGTAAGATATATACACGTATGTTATGCACACCTTCGCCGGACGTGTGACAAAAGCTAAAAAAAAATGAATGGAGAAAATTATATAACATTTATAGTGTGTACTGTCTATATACTGTTTAGAAAGAAATTATATATCAAGTAAAAAGTAAAGTATTAAAAGTTAAATGTGAGTAAATTGAGATGAAATGTGGAATGAGATGAGCGTAAGTAATAAAATAAAATCAAGAATACAAAAGTACTATTATCTTGTGTGACTATTAGCATGAAATTAATTTAAAGTAGAAACCGAAACTCTCCGTTGCATCACGTTTGAAAATTTAATTTCGGGGCACAAATTCCATCGTTCATTCAGCAGGCGTCAAAATTTTGATGCAGATGCAGTAGTACATTTATCATCATTGATCTTGTAAATGTTAGTGAAAAATATTAAGGCTTCAATTTTTTAAATTATGCATTATGGTTAAATTATCTCGTAGACATCCACATAATATTATTAGTACTCATTATAGGGTGACCACAAAAATTGTAACCATTTTACTTTCTAAAAATACAATTTTCCTGCTTTTTATAAACATTTTAAAAATTATGGATGAACTTACGTTTATGGGTGAGTTTGGAGCTACTACCGAATGACCGAACGTTTTGACAGTACTATCAAAGTAGCAGGTATAAGTAACATGTAGGACGATTGGAAAAAAGTAACTTGAAATACAAAAGAAACTTCACGTACTTGATCTTGCTACTGACTAGATTTCTAGGGTCATTTTTCAGTACCGGAAACTGGAAGGAGCAACGTTTAACTCACGTACATTCGAGATGTGAGCGTGGACTGTGTGGATTCGATTCCCATTTTCGTTTCGAAAATCCATTGCACTCTTGTTCTTCTGATCCTGTCTGTTATCCTTTCGTACACAGAACTTTCGTAGACAAAAGGGGAATTCTGTTCTGAAAAGAAGGGCAATGTGATACGGCGGGCATATTTTGTTCATAATGATCTAAACATAGTGAATGCTGTGTCCATGTGTTATGTATTTTAGCTGTTGTTTCATGACTTTCTTCATGGCAAGTAAAAGCACATGCATGCTTTTCTCGGTGAATGTTTTGAAGTTTTCAGTTTTTAAATCAAGGTTTTCTTGAAGAGAGTAAATGTTATTTTTTTGTTGTGTAATGGGTGACAGTTCTGTTTGACATGTCATATTAGTTACATGAGAATAGGGCGGGATAGAATATAATATCCATATATTCGATACATAACGGACTTTTTAGCGTACCAGTTTGAAGTGAAAAGTAGTAAATTGATT
>JAQIWN010002845.1:0-14588 GCA_034699025.1 Entomobrya cf. arborea Gr-Col-00668
AGGGATCCAACGGGGGCCACTTTTTTGAACATTTGAGCCTAGTTTCGAGGCATTAATTTTATAAATATAGATTTTTCAAGGATTTATACCGAAAATTTGTAAAAAGATCTTTACAAATAGCGAAGCTTAAAACATAGACAAATCGCGTGGAATTACAAATTAAAGCAAATATATGGTTTCCGGGTTTTTCAGAGGCATTCTTGGTTCATCGTCCACGACTAATTTACCTACCCTACTATAAGAAACAATTTTGATTAGCTACCTGCCTGACTATTACATTTTAATATACATGCATAAAATTAAGTCGTATTTTGGTGCAAATTGAATTAATTCATCACAATTAAGCTGTGATGTGTTTTATCGCCACCAGGGATTCATTCATGCTGGCCTACCATCTACTTCCACTAGCTTCACTCTTGATGGATTGATAGTTAAAATAAATCTTGGCATCTCATATATGATATTTGCATGTAATGAAAGGCAGATCAGCGTATCACAATGTTAGCAGAAAAAGTTGTTTTCTTTCTTCCCAGAGCTTGCTTCCTCATCATCATTATGACTCATGAGCCATGCAATATCATTTCATACAACTCTACTTTTTTTTCTAGATAATGATGCGTAGTTGTAAAACTAGGAATGATGAGTAAGTTACTTTGTCCTCTGGGAAAGTATTTTCCTGCCAGCTAAACCACCAGTCACAAGTGCAGAATCATTGAGCCATGATGATATACGTGCAGAAATGTCACTTGAGATTTCTTCCATAAAATGACGTAAAGCTGTGAGTGAAATAAGGGCTAAAGAATCAAGTAAAGCAAGTACGGCACGGGTACAGAAATACAGACAAATATCATAAATTCTAGGTACATAAAACAGTTCAATGATTCTTTTATTGTGTAGCTAAAAAAGAAGCATAAAAGATTTTGTTTGTCCGACAACTTTTACTGACAATAATTTGTACCTGTATGAGGGACTTACTCGGAAAGTGGCGATTTTCTAAAATCTCTGATTTCTATAGCCTTTTACATATAATTTAGCTGACAACTTCCAGAAATGCTGCAAATTGACTGTACTGTAATTTTTGAATTGTCATTCCTGTAACAAGGGACTCGTGAAGGCATGTTTAGTTGGTGACGCAAGTTGCACAAAGAAACCTTAAACTAACTTTTAAAGAAACTGGTACGCTTGTTAACTGTGCTTTCAACTTGTTCCATTTTCCATTCCCTTTTTCTCTAAACGATGAAATATTTTATATTATAGTTTGGGATTTACTTTGAATTCTTTAAGTTTTGATTTCAGCTACTAACTTATTTTGCTTTAAGCAATTTTTTGGTTCAAAATAAAAATTACTGTCATCGTAAGTTAATGATAGACATGGTCGTATATATACTTATCCTCCAACTTCAATTAAATGCATATGATGAATATAATGATTGAAACTGATATAAGACATAGGTACACATATAGTTCATGATACAACGAAAGCTCAGAGTACCTAGTTTTTTCTGTTCCCTATAAACCCTAGTAATGAAATACTTCTCGTGGAAAGGTTTATTCCAGCGATTTTGATTTCAGTAATAAAATAAGGATAACATTACAAGACATTTACCATTTACCTTCCGTTTTATGTCATTGCACAATGCAAAATTCATGGTTTTTCTAAAGGTGCTGTTAGGTTCTTCGGAACACGTAAATCATTCTATAGTTTTGTAAGGTAATAAGCCATTTTAGTTCGACCATGATCTAAATTTCACATCTAAAGGTAAGTATATCTGTGAGCATGGATTGTGATTGTGAATCGATCATGTTAGGGGTATAATGAGACATTGACATAAATCCAACAGCTTGCGTCTAAGCATGAATGAAGTGATTTCTAAACAACACAGTTCATTCATTAGTAGAGCTAAATTACGCAAAAAAGATCAACATGCAATAAACGTTCTTCATTCTCTAATTGACAGTATTATATTACATCCACTGACCAATTACTTTCAATATTTAATCTATCTAAACTATGATAGTTGGACATGAGACAAAGGATATGCTACGTTCTATCCGTACCAAGTTCACTCCATGAAATATTTAAATATGAAAATATTAATATGAAGCTGCATGATTGCATTTTACATACACCCATAGACTCAATATACATTTATTTTTTATTTTGGCTTATAAATGGCTTCAAATTAGGAACAAAGTAGCTTCAGTAAACTTATACTTATGAGTGGACGTGAATAGATACACTTTCATATTGAGATTTTTATTGCAATAAATGAATGCATGCACTTTATGCGAAATACTTTCGAAACAAAACACGTAAGAATAATAATTTATAAAGATATTTTTATATATATGAACAGGTATATTGTACCATAATTTGGTTTTTATTATTACAATTTACGATATTGTAATAACATACATAATTTAAACTATTTTTACATATGAAGAATGAATGGTCAGTCAATATGATCAGCACCGTCCGTCATTAACATGAAATTAACGCTTCGTTACTTACTGTAGATTCATCTTCAAAAATTTCATACCTTTATAGACGAATAGTCAGAAAAAATTCTCAAGAATAATATTATCTCAAACACATTGACTTTAGGTTTTTAGTTCTTCGATAACTTGTAATCTTATTACGGAAATAAATGAAGCAGAAAAATAAATGAATTAGCTAAAACTACATAATAATAGCAGTCCTTTCTATCACTATTTTTCACTTCTTTTTTTCGATAGGTGGTAAATAGGTATATCTCTATCTACTCTACTATACTGGCTGGGATACATAATAACAATATGAATACAACAAATCGTTACATATAAAATTATCATGGCGTTGTTTAAATTGCATTGTTAGCTATATATTTCTTATCAAGAACGAAAATAAACAGAAAACAAAATAGTTAACTATAATAACCGAATGACATGTATGACACAAAACTGCACTTGCTTATACGACAAAATCACGTGTGCAGGGAAATAGTTGCTAGTTCTAGGGAAGAAATCATGTTTGTACCATATTTCCGAATTTCTTGTTGTAGCTTACTAACTAGTTGTATAATATATTTACAGTTCCCTGACGTTGATTAACTTATAAGGTACTGCTTACTTAAATCGACTGTTTTTATGACCGCAAAACTGAATTAAATATCTCGTAAGTCTTAGCAGATCAGGATGACTGCTAAAATAATATACATTTTTTTGTAATATGCTATAGTTTGAAAATCTGCTAACCACGCGATGGTAAGTGAGTAGTTTAGAGATTCCCTCGTAAAGCTCGTATTATATTAATATTAATCATTTCAATGATTACATTAAATTATTCATTAGAATATTTATATTCTTAAAACTTGTGCGGTGCTTTTTGGTTCTCAAACAATAGCTTTTTCTTCTCTTTCAAATTTTTTAACAAATGACGCGATTTTTTAAACCTCTTATATACAAACATAATTAGAATAAATTAATTAATTTCACACATTCAGTCACAGCTATGTTTGTCGGCAAATAGGGAATTTTCTAATGCAGTGCAAAGACCTCCTCCAAACAGATTGTCGAGCTGCATGTGATGGTGTACCATTGTTTGAGCTTTCGTCATTTCCAGAGCTGCCAGCAGGCACTCCGTTAGCGTTATTACTTCGAGGTTTAAATAATTTCCGCCTAAGGGAGCCTGACGCTGCATTATTCGATGTACCCTCTGCACCATCCAAACCTTTTTCTTCTACAATTCAAATAAAATATTTTTAATTCTACTCGAGAAAAAAAGAAACACTTTATTACTGGACTAACAAATATTTTATTTCAAATACCAAAATTATGGAGAAATTGGAAGTCTCTTTCCGTAGCTGTTATGTACTGCTCTTCAAGAACATCAACATCTTCACTAGAACCTTTCAGATACGATTCGATGTATGGAAGCGCGCTAATTTTCCTTCGTTCCGGTGGAACACACACCCGTTCCCTCTCAATAACGGGATGATGCTTTCGGAACCAGCTTTAATAGAAGCAAAAATGAATCTTAAAACCTTTGAACACTTCCATACATTTGTTAATGAGATCATTAAATCATAAATAAAATTTGCTCATAACTCTATATTCACTTACGCATCTCTTCGAATGTCTTGAATTGACACCCGCCTCTCCGGATCGATTTCCAACATTCCCTTAATTAGGGCGGCCAAAAGGGGATCTACGTCTTCTGGAATCGTAAACTCTCCCCTGGCGATGTTCTCAAACAAAAGAAATACTGTTTCTCCTTCAAATGGGTATTTTCCTGTAGTCATATTAAATCTAAAAATAAAAAATACAAAGCAGTCGGTCACATAAGAGTACAAATTTTAACAGTAGGAGTAGATGTTTAAATTCCGGTATCAGTCAAACTTACAGAGTTACACCGGAACTCCAAACGTCCAACTTAAATCCTGCAAAGCATTCACCATTTGCGACCTCCGGTGGCTGGAACACAGGTGAACCTTGTGATGTATGGCATGTGTCATCAGGTGCATAAGGATCAATGGCCTTGAAATGAATAAGTAAAAACTTCTTCAATCTCTGTAATTTTAACTTGCTTCGATTTATATTCTCTTTACAATTTCTCACATACCTCAGCAACACCAAAATCCGTGATTTTGAGCTTTTCGTCAAGAGTTACTAGTAGATTTCCAGGTTTAATATCTTTATGCACTATACCTTGACTATGTAAATACTCTAGCCCCTCCACTAGCTGCCTAAAATACCTACAAAAAGTAAAACAATTCAATTATATTTATAACGAATTCTACATTATCATACTGGATTGTTCACAATTCACAAAAAATACTTACCCATGGGCTTGCCAAATTGGGAATTTCTTTTCAGGTGAAATTTCTAAGACATCTTGAAGTCCACCAATGCAATACTCTAAGACGAGGTACATTTTTTGTTTTTCCTCAATAAACATTTCTTCAATTAGCTTGATCACATTCGGGTGACTAAGACGTTTCAGTAATTTGATCTCTCGCTCTACATTTTGTTCCCCATTTGGAATTCTTCGTAATTTCCTTTTCTTGATAATTTTCACCGCTCTGGAAAACCCCAAAACAATCATGTCATAAGTCATAACCCTTTTTTACCTTTATGCTGATACTGAATTTTACTCATTGATTTCCAAGTTTATAATTTACCTTCGGACTAGCATTTCTGAGTCAAGGGCTTCTTTCACCTTCCCGTAACTCCCCTCCCCAAGAAGATCGCCCATGACATACTTGCCAATGAACTTGCATTTCTTTTTCTGTACTTTATACACAACCTCCTCCGAGTCTAAACGCTGGAAAAATAAAGGATGTGCAACTGGATTCCAGTCATCCATTGGGTCCCCAAACTCATCATGCAGGCCAAGGGAAATTTCATCTGCGTCCAACCACCGAACAGGCCGATGAGCCAATTCAATGAAATCATTCCCTTCTCCAGTTTCATTTTTCATTGCAAACTTTTCTTTATCTTCCATTTCCTCTTCTTCTTCTGACTTCCAATTGACATTATTAGCATCACCCTCCCTTTCTCCCAAATATTCATCTTCTTCTGCACTATCCTTACACCGGAAGTCTGCTATCTGTGGCGGCTCATAATGATGAAAGTGGGGATGGTGATGATGACTATGATTCACCTTTTCCACTTCACTGGACATTGTCACAATATTAACCCTTTCGCATTTTGGTCCTCCTGGGCCTATCGATCGTTAAGATAACTGTGAACCAGTCTTGTTTCTTGTTCATCAACGTTTATTAATTTCAAACCGTAATATGTCGTAACCGTAACAAACGAAAACAATCAAGGGCGGAAGGATGGTAAAAGGCTTTTTTTGTTGCAAGTCGGTTTGGAATGGTTTTCCTTTCTTTTTTTGGTTCCAAAAACTGCTCCAAATCTCAAGTATACGTGAAAAAGTTTGATTTCCACAAAAATTGGAAATATGATGCAATGAAAATATCTCTCTCAGTTGAACTTTCAAAACTGTTTCACAAAAGTGCTATGAATCTAAAGGACTTCCTTTGCTTAAAACTGAATTTCATTCAAACTCAGTACATATTATTACATTTCCACAAAAACACTTACAAAAAGAGTCAAATCACGTCCACGTCATTCAATTTGGCCCGATACAAGTCGATCTCTAACAAATCTTGGAAACATTCCTTGTTCAAACTTTAAACTTGGTATTTCCACAGTGCGACTGTTATTAAGTTATGTCTTGTTATCTAATTTATGCAGTAGTCTTCCTCCACTATCCTATAATTGTAGTCGTCATCTTTTTGCATTTACTTTTTTCAGTTGCGGTTTCTACAATATCGAATATTACATTTTAGACGTTTTTTTGCAGGGATTTTTTTCGCGAGCTACATGATCATCATGACATGGCTAATACTGGACTCTGTATTTAATAATAGCATAACCTTGATAAGAAATGAATATTGGATTTTACTGCACAAAAAAACACGCTGCTTTTTCTACACTTGTTTTCAAACACTTCAATGCCCATGCACAGCAACAGCAACAACACCACTTATTCTACTATTCCAAAAAAATTGATGTAGAAAAATGTACACTGCTGAACACAAAATGTTCGGAAAACTGCAAGACTGTCTTGTTCTCTTTTCCTTTGGGCTTAACTTCTTTCAGAACCTCTCAAAAAAAATCGTATCGTTTGTGTGTGCGGTGCACTGGCACTCTGCGTACGTCGTACTGCAACAACACAAGGTAATCTAATGTAAACTTCACAGACAGAGTCAATTCAATTAGTTTATCAGTTACATAGATTCACCTGAACAACATCAACAAAACAACATTTAGCATCATCAACCATTCACCCAAGTTCCATTTTTTAAATCCACCGATTCACCATAAAATATTCAACATATTCCTTAGCACGTTTGTTATTCATGAAGTTAATTGAGTATACAAAATTGTACAAAAAAAACTATTATGTTGTGTAGGTAAGTGTGAAAATATTATTCACGGAAAAAGAGGAAAATGGGTAAACCGTTTTGTGTAGTAAAGTAAAGGGTGTATAAAATTTATGCTATATGAGAATCAAGATTTTGAACATGAGGATGGATATAAATTGTTATAAAAGTCTATAATATACATACATAGATATACTTTTTTATGATCTAATATTTAGATCAAAACTCCCACAAGGGAAACCATTGTACAGCTGATTATGTACTTTTTTAATGCACAACCCTTTTTACCAATCTCTCTCACGTACTTGTTTCGGTAGTACATCTCTTCGTTTCTCTACTTGCTTAGCTACTTGACTTGCCACAAACCAAACTGCTTTGGGTCTTTGTGCTGTGCTGTTTGGCATGCATTCTTAGCTTTTTATGCCGCTTCTGTGCTGTGAATGGAATACACAATGTGCAATTGCAGATTGCAATCAAAAATTTAATTGGAATTTGGAATAAAAATGAAATATGCTTTGAATTGAAATTATGATCATTGTTTAATGAACAATTAAATGATAAAACTAATTAATGCAAAAAGGCTAAGGAATTGAACTTTGATGCCAAGAAGTATAGGTATCTTGATTTTTCGGTGCCAAAGATTAAAGAAAAACATGAATTGAGCGAAGCTTTTGTTTTAAATTGGCAATTATGTTGATGAATTGATTAAACTACAAGTTGGACTATCCGACTTTATGCAGCATACATAATACATGTACAAAAATGATCATCATAAGTAAAAGATATTTTACAACACGATTTTTTGTTCATCTATTAGCCAAGTAGCCAGGAATTTTTATTTGCTTGTTTTTTATTCTAGCCTAATCAAATTTAGTCATCTTAAAAGCCACGTCCTTAAATACATCCACGTATTACTTAAAGAGTTAGAAAAAACCTGAGCAAAACAACCGGGTATTACAAGTTATTGCGGACGATTATATTTAACATTCACAGCAATAAATGTTATATTACAGTATTCAGTAAAATGTGGAATATTTAACGGTACACTTCTAACAACACCGCTTACCTCGATGAAATAAATTCTAAGGCCAAATCGAATCTGCAGTTTATTGCATACAACACTTAATGGACTTTCTCCATATCACATGCCCCATTCATCATCACTGTCAGTCGTTGTTGATGTTACTGAGGCAGGGTCGATAGTATTTTCAAATGATAATATGTTAGTGTAGTCATTAAGTCTTCTTTCAGTCTTATCCGTCGAGCCTTCATCTTTTATTAGGGCAACTATTCCGTAGGCGTCAACCAACTCATCTAACGACTGCCCTGTAATTTTTCAGATAGAACATTAAAACAATGAATGAGTATCAATAAAAGTTATTGATACTTTAAGAAAATTTGTATCGTTAAAATCCTCCCTGGCTTACAATCATGCACAGCTAGAGCATTACTGAGCGTCTTTTTCGGAGAGCAAATTTTTGAATGTGTCTTAATTGCAGCTTCCATATTTTCAGTGGGATGCCACGGGTCGGGTACTGAGTCCAACTCTCGCAGGCTGCTGTTGTATAAAACTCGACAGTGTTCCCGACTTGGCGTCCACTCGCAAACAAATACAGCCTCGTATTTCTTTCGCAACTCTTGATGATAAAAGGTGTTTGTCCTAGAAGGTCACAAATGTGTGTGAAGAGAAATTTCATAACATATTCCCACACGACCGAACTGAGTTACTTTGAATTAGGTCATGATTGGTTTGTTGACATACCTTTCAATTCGATTTTTTTGTTTTAAAGTTGTGGCTTGAACAAGCATGACCACAACAGCGACAACAGTACCTCGATCGGGATTAGCCTGGAAATAAGCAGTTAAAATGAAATATTATATGAAGCTTCAAGGGTAGAACAATTAAGCATGATTTTGTTTTAAGTAAAACTTACTTCAGCAAATGCGAGATCAAAATCCATGCATGAACAATAATG
Source organism: Entomobrya cf. arborea Gr-Col-00668 (assembly GCA_034699025.1). NCBI lineage: Eukaryota > Metazoa > Arthropoda > Collembola > Entomobryomorpha > Entomobryidae > Entomobrya > Entomobrya cf. arborea Gr-Col-00668. The sequence continues at coordinate 8,909 of JAQIWN010002845.1, forward strand.
TTTATCGGACGCCAGACACATATAATTCGCCATTTCATTACACAGCATTTCAACATCAAGGGTACGCTGCAGCACTTGAACCACAGGCACATGAAACTTTTCTGCCTTCGAATTACTAATCATTTGAAGTTGCTGATAACCTGCGCCGTGAACATCAAGTGGAAGAGCTACTGGAAATGGATAACCCTGACACATTTCATCCTCAATGTCAGTAATTACAGACATGTTGTCATCATCCTTCTGTATGTAGCTTCGTAATACTTTTGCTATACAATTCACATTTACAGATAGAGTAGGTTTCATATGTGGATGATCGGCTTCAACTTTTTTAATTCCTTGCGAGGCGAACTGACTAGCGTTATCTTTGAAATCTTTACACATATCATCTTCTTTAAACTTTCCAAAATCTTCCATATCTAACCCACCCAAATTATTGCTTGGGGATAAAGCAGGCACTTTCACTTTTGAGAAATTGTTATTCAGAGGACGAAGAACATCGGATATAGATGAATCGTAGTTATAATTGGGAGACATAATTGGTGACATAATGTGATAAGCTCTTGGTGACCTTGGATGAGATACTTCACCAAACGCTCCCCGAGGACTTTCATTCCCAACAGTTGTGTTTTCATTTTCGTTTCTTGGACTTCTAGGATTAGTTCCTGAGCTTCCTTGAAATTGATGACAATACTTGGGCTTGTTACGTCGAGTCATTTTTAATGGAACTATATTTTCCGCGGAGACATCAGCATCTTTAAACTCATACTTTTTATCAGCTAGTCGTCTTTTCCTGAAGGTTTTAAAAGATGACACCTGTTTCTCCACTGCAATGTCTTCAAACCGCATTTCGAATACATCAAATGCAGATTCCGATTGTTTAGTGGGACTTTCTGTGTTATCTTTTGGTGCTTCAACATTTTTCTCGACTGGTGGAACGTCATTCGTAATGCTGGAAGTGGTACTTGGGGCACTGCAAGTGGGCAATACTAGAGACTGTGATGAAAGTCTTCGTTTAAAAAACTTTCTCTCTTGAGGAGGTAGCATGAGTTTTGATGGACTAACGTTTGAGTTTTCTTCTTTCACCTGTGCGCCGCAAGTGTTGTCGTTCTGGCGAGGACTTCTGGGTTTATTCAAAAACGGAGGCGACATTGGCGGCATACAGTCACAAAAGGAGGCTGATTTTGGGGAAAATAATGAGTCTGAGTCCGTTGAACTTTGAGAAAGTCGACGACATCCGCTGTTGAATCCTTCTGGGTATGCCACTTGCTGTTGTTGTAAGACAGTACCAGCTTGCTTAGTGTTATTTGTCGTACTTTGAATAAATAAAAGTAGACGTTCCAGATTATTCAGAGACACCATATTTTCTTCACCATCCTTCCCAGATTCTTGAGCAATAAATTTATTCACTGTGCGAAGTGCACCCATATTTAAATTTGGAAGCTTCAACCAAACGTCACATCGAAGAGGTACTCGCTTAGTACTAATCATCGCACCGGCTCTTGGAACTAAAATTGGGCCTTCCATTTTCGAAGGGGTTGGTCGTATTAGTCTATATGATACCATATGGATTACGTTTCCAGTGTTCAGAAGAACTGAGTCTTTAAATCTGAGCTGTACGTCGGAATTTAGCCTGGGATACGGTGACACATGATCATATTTTAAGTGAAGTGTTAATCCATGTACAATACAATTAGTTCGAAGTCTTGAGCTATTGGCCATATCTGATAATAAAAATAAGGTGATGTTTAATATAATTATACAACAAATACCCATCGATTATAATAACAGGTTAAGGATAATTTAAATAAAAATCAATTCGTATGACCAAAAAAATGAATAACCAATTTAAAATATTACCTTCTTCAAGTTCGTCATCATGCATGTAAATGCAGTTAGGACAATTTTTCGTTCCAGGTATGGTAGTAATAGTGGAATAAAACGTATGGTGACTCTCTGAATCCGAATTTACGCTGTTATAAGAATGTTTAAAAAAATCATGCATATTTGTGTCTCCTGCAAGATAAATCCGCTAGCCGCTAACTACTCAGCAATTATCAATGAGAATAATTCAGTTACATACCTGTGGCCAGTAATTAAAAGATGGTCGTCATCTAAATCCCATTGCGATATTTCAATGAGCAAATTGTTATCATAAACTCCATTGTTGTCAAACAGGCAAACTTGAGATACTTTCTTTATCTTGGTGTACGGGGTAAATAACCAAATGTGAAGAGTGTACATATAAGTTGCATCAGAATCAAACACTCCAAAATGCTCAGTTGGTCGACAGGTATATGAAACCAAATATCTTCCGCAGTTAGTGAAGCCCATGAAAATATTTCTGTTTAAAAGACACAGACACATAAATGGATTAGTTTTTAATCACAGAATCACAGCCTTCCCAGTTAACATCCTTTCAAACAAAAATTAATGATGTAAGTAAAAATTACCCAGCTTCAAGGGCAGACGCAGGAATAATATCTTCAATGGGCATTCTCAGTCTTTTTGGGGTTCCATAATCACCGAAAGGATTACTGAGTCTATGGATAGGCGTTCCATGGACCTATTTAATCCAAATCAATAAAATATTTTATGAATAAAAAATGGGATCCCACATATAACATGTTTACTACAGGGAATAGTAAATAGTTTTAAAAGCCTCACCTCACGGCTTAAAAGGTTTGACATCACATTATGTTTTCGTCCAACTGAGCAATTTCTTGCGAATCCCCATGACCTGCAATTCATCTTCTTGGATAGAAGGGCCTCAGAATTGCTTAAGCGTGGCGATCCAAGTGACTGGAACATTTTGCTAAGTCCCCATTATAGTTTGCAAAATCAAGAAGAAAAGAATTCATTAACTATTAACTACTGCAAATGAAACTACTTATGTGTTAAACCTACTACTGAACATACACAAAGAAATCAAACGCCAATATTTAAAACCAGAAATTTGTTTAACGAAACATTTAAGGGCTTGGGATTTATTTACCTGTGATATTCATCAGCCTTCCTAGAACAGCTATGCAGAGTTCTCTTCCAACACTTTAATCAGCAATTCAATCAAGCAGAAAACCCAATTATCACCCACGGACCCATGTCTTTTCTCTTTTTTCACTAAACTCTCTTTTGGAAACAAAAAAAAATCACTTCTTTATTTTGTTGCACAAAAAAGACAATAACCATTAAACTAAATTTTTAATTCACGTAAAATATAACAAAAGGTAAACTTATTAATTAACAAACAATACAAACAATTAACTGCGCCATCATTTTTAGTAGAAAATGTTTTCACAAATGACAAAAGTGTACACAGAGATCAGCTTGAACATTTTGATGTTCCCTGAACAAAAACAAAAATACATCAATTCTACTGACAGAAGTGGTGTGGTAAAGAGAAGAAGCTAAACAAACACTGTATCGTATCGTCTAATCTGCTACTTTGTATACACTCACTACACTTCAATGCAATGTTGCCAATGCACTTTATATGCATCTTTTGTGAAAAATACACTTGTCGTAATACTTTAACTTTTTACGCAAAAAGAAATCTGGTCTGATGTCGCCGATGTCGGATTGGTTGGATGGAAAAAGAACTCAAGTACAATGCGCTATTACGCGGATTACATGAACAATGAACAAAGCAATAACCAGAAACTTAAATATTTCATGAAATTCTTTGAAATTGGTAGTTGTTTTTGTTTGCTAATTGTTGGAATTTGGCTGTTCCGAATAGTTAAACGAACATAGCATTTGGCTAGCGAAGAAAAAGAAATTCGCTTTCGAATTTCGAAAACATGGATAATGGATTCGGTAATTAGAGTAATTACCTTTATTTAAACTTGTTATTGTTTATTAGTTGCATTTTAATCGAAAAGCAATTAAAACTCGGCTGGAAAAAAATATAGTATTTGTTTGCAAGTAAATTTTTTATTACAGAATTCCAATTAACTTTCTATATCAGTTCAAAATGTAAGTACAAAATGCATAAATCGAATATACTATTTTAGGTCAAAGTTAATTTTTTTTAATTGATGCGATAACAATCCAACTAACTCCTAAATCGCATTCAAAGAACTTTGGAGCTGTCCTTTTCTACGTTAATTAAATCTTCATTGTCCTCAGTCCCATCCTCTGGAAATTGCTGCAGTCTTTTAATCTTCTTGTAATAACGGTACATCCAAATGGCCAATAAAATAGTAAAAAATCCTTCTCCAGCAATGGTGAAAGTAGTTGTCACAGAATACTTCCAAGGAGGTTCAGTTCGGTAGTGTCCTAAAGTCAAGAGGCTTCCAAATATGTACCATCCTATTTTTCTGCATGCTTCTGCAGTTTGTGACATGTTCCTTTTGGAAACAGCACTGGTAAATCTTTCCATTACAATTAGTCCAGAAAGGGTAATGGGGAAATTGGCAAAGAAAGTTATTTCCATTTCTGAGAGTAGCACCCGATCATATAGCCATTTTGGTTCGAAGTAGTCCACAGGTCTGTAAATGTTGTCGATGAAATGGATTGAGTGGACAAGGTGACTGGTAATGTAGCAAATAATTATCCGTTTTGTGGAGGAATTTAATGGGCGATAGTTGCATGTCTTATCTTTCTTCCCGGCGATTTTATGCAAGTGCATGAGAAATCTGAGCAGAGTGATTACTCCGAGAATAAAAGTGATAATCATGAAAGCTTTTCTAGTGAACGGGAGCTCATCTAGTTCTTCATCGATGACATAACTTCGTCCAAGGGATGAAACGGCGTATTTTGGCATTTCGGAAAGTAATTATGTTGAAAATTATTTAGCTTGAGTTGAGTGAAAAAAGTTGACTGACTAAAAAAACTTGTCTTGCATGAAAATTTGTTCCTAAATCTTCCTGAAACTATAAAGAAAAATAAAGTAAGCTTTGATTTTTTTCATGCAAATGTTTCTAGCTGATTACATTGATTAACGTTAGGTTAGACTGCAGACTTTTTCCAGAGCTGATACGTACGTACGTATGAATGGGTGATGGATTAGTAATTCAATGAAAAAAAAAAAAACATTAAGAGGAATAAATTAACATGACTTACATGATTGATTATGAATCTAGAGTTTTTTGGACCCAATAAGTAGAAAATGGAAAGAGAAAAAGAAAAGTCTCTTCTTGAATTTAGCTTGACAGTTAGTTAGATTTAGATTTAAAAGACACAGGCACAGCTCAACAAGAACAAGTGCTTTCTCTGAATTTGATTTTTTATCATCTGCTCTGCTCTGCTAACTTGAGTAAACTGAGTATATTTTATTTTGGCATTTGACGATTGATCAAAGTTCGAATTTTTGTACTTTGATTGTTTTTATGTGCATGCATGCACTTTTGACTTTCCGTATGTTAATGTTAATGTAAGTAGTGATAAATTGGAGTCTCCACCCAGTTAAATGTTGTGTAGTGGTTGAATAGAGAATAGTAGCCGGTTTTAACGCTACACTGGAAAGTGGAAACTGGACATTTCGGACAGATATAGCAAACAGTATCATCAATCAAGCACCTTAAACATTAATTCAAGTTTGATTGCGAATACGACTGCGTTGTGGTTGTGAATTGTGATTCACAATTTTGTGAGTGAATGGTGATCAGGCTCCGCCACGACCCCCCATAATCAAACAATCATAGTGTCGTCTCACCGACGGAATGTACGTGGGAGTCAACGG
>JAQIWN010002846.1:0-14585 GCA_034699025.1 Entomobrya cf. arborea Gr-Col-00668
TTTCATCTGCCGAATACTGATTTCCCCACTCTTTCCCTTTCCATTTATGTCCATTAGACCACTTTCACCGAACTGAGATATCTCAAAATTTCATCTTTTTTGCTCGACCTCGACTTGGATGTCTTAAAAAATAACTACACAACCAGTATCGTGTTGTCCAGTTCACTGGTTTCCTGTGTATTTCACATTCTCAACTCTCTCTATATATTTTACCGAAGATCATCATCATACATAGTAGTTTTGTTGTGGTACTTTCCAAGAATAAGAATTATTTGCACTTGGGATAAAAGGCTGACTTTTTCGCAATAAAGGTATACAAAATCGGAATACAAGCTCATTCCATAATTTTCAGCTGTCCGGTCCAGTGAACCTTAATTAACAAAATCTCTCATGATGATTGTGATTGTGACTATCAACACTCTCAGAGAATTATCTACATTATGAGGTTAGTAGGATGCATATGCATATATACATAGGAATATGATGTGCATCTGACAGAATTTTGTTTGTATTCGATCTAGAAATGTGATCATGATTGTTACGTATTTGTGTAACAATTGTGACGAGGGCTTGAGTTGGGCTGCCATTTATGATTTAAGTTTTTTGAATTCAAATCATTTATCTTTTTGAAATATAATGAAATTTGGAGATACACCGACAAACAAAGGCTTTGATGTAGACAAAAATTCTGCAGTGAGTTCCAATCGAAAGAATTGAAATGGTGGAATACTTGTTGTTTTTAAGTTAGATCAAAAACACAAAATTAAATCAGTGTAGTAGCATATTTGAATAAAAAAAAATAATAAAACTTATTTGATTGAGACTATTATAAAATTATTGTCATATTAGCTAATAGATCCATTAATTTTAACTACATTTTACAAACTTTCGTACAAAAATTCAAACAACAAATAAGGAATATATTTCCATGCACAGTAGTGTGTAACTTTGTAGTAATAATAATGATAACGTTAAGCCGTTTCATGTTGTGAGCACCACCACCAAGCAGGATAGAGATACACGACTTTCTTTCTCATTCCATTCATTCATCAACTTTATTTACTGGCATACAATTTTGATTGTAGGACGACGAGCGTGATAGTGATGGCTGTATTACAATGCAATACAAGCATGTTGATACAACAAGCAGACAACCTTTTCAGATTCGAATTGCTTAAGCTGCACTGTGTGTGTCACAGATAATGTACTTTTGGATACAGGTGGTGCATATGTTCATGTACATTGTATTCATAGAAGTGCGATTGTTGCCAAGATGTAAGCAATAAATTGGGCAATTGCGTTTGTATTTTCAATAATCTGTAGAGTCTTTATGTAATGTTGCGTGTGATGTGGTGCATATATTTTGTTATGTCAGAATTCAGAAATATTCTTAATCATTAACACATCATAAACGATTAAGCTTGATGTAAAATGTCACATTCAGACTAATATCATGTATACGATGCATTCAGAGAAAATTAAAAACTCGTATGCAAGAAATATCCTCTTATGCATGTCTATCATGTTATTATATAACCATAAAAAATGCAGCTTCAGAAATGTAATGTACATCTTTACTGGTCCGATCTCATCCATGTATGAAAAGGAAACACATAGTATGGAACGCTATGCATTTTTAGGGCTATGGTTAGATAATGTATGCAAATGGAACTAAGCCAAGAATTTCAAGATAGAGTTGAAATGAAAAGGAAACGTTCATCATTTGTCAAAGATAACTGGAATGAACTTCATGTAGTTTGATATTTACAGGTGTAGATTGGGACTACTTTGCCTCATAATTCTCATACACAAACAACTACGATAACCATACATTATATTTGTTTTTTTTTGGAAACATTATAATATACATAAGTTGACTTGTCACAGAAAAAGACTTGTCATATTCTTACCATATCAGTAGTCTTATTGAGATTCTTAATCAATTTTTTATCATACAAAATGAATCAGGAACAACAATTAAATCGGACTGGTAAATTACAAAGATATATTTTAATAATTGTCATGAACTCAAATCATTTTTAACCGTGAAATAATACGAGAATTCTTTCCCAAATAGCAAGGCAGGTGAAAATCGTGGGTGGCTCAGTAGTAACGAATAGGTTTGAATTTCCGTATCAAGTCTCGCTACTATACGAAGATGAATTTTTGTGCGGTGGTTCAATAATTAGCACACTAATTATCCTCACCGCTGCGCACTGTGTGAAGTTTAGAAGTGCCAACAAATTGAAAATAACTGCAGGACAAAATGATCTATTCTCTGCGTATGGATGGGAACAAACAAGTATGGCACGTGAGGTGTTCATTCCCGAGAACTATAATCATGTGAATCTGCATAATGACATTGCGGTGATTTTGTTGGAATCACCGCTGAATTTCTCCAGCGCTGTCCAAAACATATACCTTCCTAGAAAAGGGGACACTTTTGATAATAGTGTAGTCGTAATAGGCTGGGGAAGTCAATATGAAGGGAGTCCACCTACACATCTACTTAGGAAAGTAACACTGCCAATTATTGATAACGAGAAGTGTAAGCGATCATATGAAAAAGTAAGAATGACAGTGACCAATAAGATGATCTGCGCTGGAGAAGTGTTCAAAGACGCTTGCCAAGGAGATAGCGGTGGTCCTGCCGTTTGCAAGAGGAAGATGACTCCCTCTCTCCATACTCCCATGTTTGTTCTATGCGGTATAGTATCTAATGGCCATGGTTGTGGTCGTCGATTTTTTCCTGGAACATTCACAAAAGTGACAGAATACATAGACTGGATAGAGGACATACAAGAACTCAGGTTTGGAACTCAGTATATAACTGTTTTTCCCGCCTGCATATCATTTTTTGGTTCCCTTTGTATTCAAGGAACTACAATTCCTTCACGATAGCGCCAATTTAATGTGTAACCAAACTTTTGAAATTTATTTAATGTATTTTTTAATCGAAATGATTTAATCTATTTCACACAGTAAAAAAACATATCCAACGCTGGCTTACAAACATGGGAAGTGTCGAACTGACAGATTCCACTGTTCAAATCGTTGTATACCACGTACCTTCGTCTGTGATACTGTCTCAGATTGTGCATTTAACGAAGACGAAAACAGCTGCACACATTATTCGCACTGCAATAAACAGGAATTTCGGTGTAACGATGGAGCATGTATAGGAAGATACCAAGTTTGCAATAAGATGAACGACTGTACTGACGGGTAAGTTACTTTCTGATTAATAAAAGGGTTCATTAGGAGAAGAACTCCATTGCTGCTCAATTGCTGTAATTTCTGAAAATTTTAACCAAATTTCATACTCTTGATTTGTAGATCTGACGAAGAAAAGTGCCCTACTGCAAATGAAACATGCAAAGAAGACAAATTTCAGTGTGGCTCTGATAAAAGATGCATTCCGGTACACATAAATCAGATGTTTTGCAATTTTTATGTAAATTATATATTCTTTAAATTGTATTAAGAAAGAAATGCATGTTTGTTCTTCAAATAGTTTGTCTGGCGCTGTGACGGACAACAAGATTGCGACGACAACTCTGATGAACAGAACTGTTACAGATGTAATTCAGACGAGTTTTTTTGTGTTGCTGATAATAAATGCATTACTATAGATGATGTATGTGATGGTTATACTGACTGCACGGATTCAAGTGACGAGATCCTATGCTCAAGCGGGCAAGATACAGCTATCTATCCCCTTGATAACAATACAAATATATTTTGTTTAGATCGGTTCAAATGTGATAACAATAGATGTATCATAAAAGAATATTTGTGCGACAAAGTTGATGATTGTGGAGACAGATCGGACGAAAGAGACTGTGATTTTAAAGAATGTTCATCAAACGAATGGGAGTGCTCAAATCATGAATGCGTTCATTACCGCTCAGAGTGTAACGGTATTTTTAACTGTAACGACAAAAGTGATGAGGCGAACTGTAACTAATGTCATAATTAAACATCATAGATTAAACCAATTTAGTTATACTATTTTAATACACGAGTTTTCTCTGGAAAATAATGATTGACAAGCCAGAATTTAACAATTTACGTTAGTCAAAATAAGATTACGCTATATGTGCTTATATACATGTTTTAATTTCAAACTGAAAATCAATAAATTAGTGCTTATTGTGCAAAGAGCTTACATTGTATATTTGTTCAATAGTATACAGACTTTAATTTATTTTGAATAACAATTTAATTTCCCAAAGATATGTACAATTAACATTTTGATAGAATTCTTTAAGTTCATTTCGCAAGAAATTGTGTGTTACGTGTCATTTTTATAATCTACTAATTGTTTCATCCATGTCATTTCACATAATAAAGTAGAGACGCAATTCATGCTGTGCAACGAGTTAATGCTGTATCAAAACATGTATGTGTGTCCCGTATATTTGCGATCATGCGAAAGAAGAGATAGAAGAGAGTAGAGTATACACTTATAGGAACATTGTACCCAAAATAAAACTTTCATGCTCACTTTGAAATGGCACATGAGAGAGATGGATGCTTGAGAATTAGACTGCCAGAGACTTAAAAGAAGGAAGTTAACACTGATAAAAACTGCAAAAGTAGAGAATTAAATGTGGTTATGTCTTCATATAATCCACGTTTCCCCGGCTTCTCCTGGAAGGTAGCTAATTTTTCAATATGAATGCTATGTGTACAGTATGTACTCACTTTGTAACCAATAATGTGTGAAAGAAACTCAGCTCGGGAAAAACAAAATGAGATATTCAAAAAATTGATACAGTTGTTTCCTATTTCGTGGTACACATGCTAAACCTCATACCTCACGAAGAGCTCCTATTGTTTTGTAAATTGGATTAAATTTTTAGACTGCGTTTTGTCGACCACCCATTAAGTTTCATATTTTTCCAGTCGTCAGGATAGATGAACTGTATTTTGATTGGCTATATCAGTGAAAACCCCATCATTATTTTGGGTGGCATCGCAAAACAAAACCGCTCCATGAAATTGTCGAAACGCAAAATATACAAAAAAGGGTAAGCGGCAAAATAATCTTACATTGCCACGGACTGTACACGAGCTCAAATGAATTCCAAACATTATGGGACTATTTACTGCGTGCTTTTTTAGTGGCTTTGGTAGTTTTTTATAGAGTTATTTATCACTGGAGCCCTTAATGGGGTTTCGTGTATGATAATCATAAGCGTTGTAGCTCATATCAAAAATAATGCAAGCAAACCGTCGCTTTCTCTATTTGTTCAGGAATGTCCAGTGGATGAGCTTTATCATTTATAATTCCACAATTAATACACGGTAAACGAGGAAGAGTCCTTTTGTATCAACAGAGTAAGTTAAAGTTGTTATTACCTTAGCTTTCAGCTCAGTCATTTTATTTTGAAATCTATTATAATTTCGCTTGATGTTTTTGCAGTGAGTGGCCCTGGAAAATATTCAAGCTTTCATTTCTATTGTATCCGGTTGTTGCTGCGACTTTGTGCATTTTAGTTGGATGTTTAATTAGCATAGTGGCTTGCATCTGTATTCCTCGCTACAGGGAGAAGAGACCTAACTTAAACCAATTGTGTTTCAATTAAGTACTACTCAAACGTGATGAACCAATGAACAAATGATATTACTGGACAAGTAGATTTGAGACTGGAGGTACTATGCCTTCTAGAAAGATAATTTTTGTGTTCTTTGTCGTGTAAAATCAAAAGTTACCCATCGCTTATTTCTGTATTTGAATTAAGTTGATTCAAAAGTCTCAAGTTACCCCCATCCAAATTTTAAGTACTAACGACTAATAATCAAAGAGTTTTCCTGCAATAAAACTGTTCAGTAGTTTGATAGTATGACGAAATGTACTAGATATACTATTTTTTAGAGAATCTTTATGATGGCATGGCATGCATTTTTTACAACTTATGTCATTACGGCGAATATATTTATTTATATGATGCATTAAGATGATGGAGTTGAGCTCAAATGGAGTCAAACTTTGCACCAAAATGAATCAGCCATTTAATTAAAACGTTACATTATGTTTCCCATTTTGCAAATTGTATATTGATACCACCTGAACAATTTAATTTCTAAGACAAGCGAGTACCAACAAAATATAAATCAGAAAAGTTAGAAATGAGATGACATAAAGCAAGCGGAATTGAATATAATAAAGAAGACAACGCCGCGCCGCCGCCACAGGCCGCATAGAGAAACACACAAAACACAGCACATACATAGCTGTACATGAGTGCATAACATGTTTATGTATACTTACACACAGTGCGGTGTATTTACAAAAACAATTGTCTTCAACTTTTTGGCTTGTTCACATTTGTAGTTTCAAACATGTGTACTAATTTTAATTACCATTAATTTAAACCCTAGCAGTTGGGGATTTAATAGCCTCCCATTAATTTTGTGTACGTGTATCTACTTTTATGAGACTTTATTGTTGTTTGTACGATTGAGTACTAATTAAACTTAAAACCTTCGCCCCGTTCCGTAAATTCGTTAGTTTGGAGTAAAGTTAACTTAATTGACGCTGTTCAAAACGGTTATTGCAAAGACTACTGGAGGAGAGATGTATGCACCTTCTAAGTAAGCACGAGCAAAAAGTTTAATCATGAAAGCTTGGCGTTATCGTTGGACAAATGTGCAATTGGGAATTAACATCCGTCATGAAAGGTTAAAGTTTAAAGGGACTTTTAGTCGTAATAATTGGGTTTTACTATTAGGTTAACATATGGAATGGTTTTACTTCTTATGCAACTTGCTGATGCCGGAGAAGATGTGTCATTTTTAGCAGACTGTACCCTCCAACAGGCCCCCAGTGGATCTAGAAATAATTCCTTGGTTTTGTCGTACTTAATGTATTCAAATAACTCTCAGGTAGATTATAAAAATCATTTAAATTTCAAAGAATGGTCGTTATGAATTACATTATAATTTGAGTTGTAATTAATCTTTCTTTTGTTAAACTTTGATACAGATTGCTACCACATCCAGATCCAGCGTTTTGTCAAGTGTCAGCAAATATGACGCTTTTCACAAGCCATTTTGCGTGGCTAGTTTATTAGGTATGTTGGATAGCATCAAGGTTGTAAGCTTGTAAATTCATAGTACATCTAAAATACGTAAGTGTTTTAGGGAAATTATGATTTGCGAACTTTTTTTTTTACAGGAACAGATAATCATCACTGATACTCAAGAAGGGAATAATACATTCAATTGGCATTTGCTCTTCAATCAGTATTTGCGGTCTACTTTCGCGCATATATTCATCTATGTAAACGCTTTCTGATTCAACACAGGCTTTCCTGCGGAAGCTGAAGATTCCAAAATTGTAATAAAATACCGTAACTTGCTGGACTACTTATTGAACATACATTCTTAATTTGATTCAAGTTGCAAATAAGGAGGACGAAGATAATTTATAGATTTATTGATTAAACACAGTTGTGACTTAATTTTAAAATCCAATTTGTTTATAAAATACAGAATCTTATTTTTATATCATATGTGTTTTATTTCGTCTTATGGAATCACTCGACAATGCAATGGTGAGGCAACAAGCAGACGAATGATGAAGCCGTTTTTAATTGGTTTGTCCTGCAAAATTCGTAAACAGAATGAAAGATAACACCTCATAAAGCACCACAGGTCCAGCCAAAATATTGGGCTTTATTGCTATATTAATTTACAAGTACTTATATGTTTGTTTCTTACACTATAGTCTTAATAAAATACACACATTATATAAATTTATAAAACTAATTTCATAAAATTGTCATGATCAAGCATCTTGATTAGGATTATCAGTTATCACATATAGTTTAAATGTTACATTTATTTTAAGATCGTCATTTGTGACTAAAACTCCCTTTGTTACATGACTAAAATACTTGTTGCTGAACACAACAATTGTATAAGAACACATTTATCTCCACCATAACAAAATCATATATATCAAAATCTTTATATTTAGGAACTTTTCTTTGTACCGACTTTGATTATTCACATTGCATACAAATACATCATACTAACAGTTTGTACTGAGCTGCTGGTCGTTTAGGGCGTGCAAAGGGATTGAACTTTTTAATCTAAACATGCGTTGTTTAATTTATAATGAAAAGTGCAGACGAGCATCGCCTGAATGAAGCTGAATCACTAGCTCGTCAAAGTAATGACTATGATGAACATTATACCATTAACGCCATCATGGCACAAAAGAAAATGAGAATGGGAGATGGATATATAGATGCACTTGCTGTTGGTTCTCGTCTTGGCTTTTCCGGTGAGTTGGATACATGAGTGCAAATTTTCCCAGACTTTACAATTTCAGCTGCATTTTTCTTATCAAGCAATGGTTTGTCTTTCATAATTTCAGCCCTGCAAAATCATAAAAGAAACATTTTTTACCATCATCGTCTACAAAAAAAAAAGTTCTAAATTGTTACTATTTATTACAAATATTTTACTTACAGCAAGTCTCTATACTTGATAAGGCAATAAGAATCATAGTCAGATTTAAAAACGTCCGGCGAGTGGTAACATACGCCATGAAGCGACACGCAATCACACCAACCCTGGAAAGAGGGTAAATGGTCAAAAACGTAGGAGTTACTACTCACTCCAACAACCACGAGTAGGAAAAAAATCATCTTTACCCTGAACCAACACAATAATTAGAAATTTATGGAATGTTAACGACTATTGCAGAATGTTACTGTTTTAAAGCATACATCATTTAAAGACAATCCGACAGAATGGCGATTTTCTATGACTTGCACCAGTTGACAGGTAGTCGACAGAAAAGGCATGGACAGAAGGACGGCTAAGTCAAGTGAGTAAAGCGTACCTGTAACAATACAAATAAACAAACAATTATATTAAAGATCGTATCTTAGCCATGCACACATAACAGAAAAACAAGCAATACATGTATCTTACGGCAAACTTACTTGAGGTAAAAATATTTACATGAATTTTTCTCTCTATCGTAACATCCTAATCGCCGCCACCAGTCAATACGGAAGAATCCACACAGAGAACCATAAAAAAAGGCAAACAGGAATGCTACATAGCTAAGAGAGCTGTAACTAAACAATGACCACATAATTATTCCTTGCCTCATTTTCTCAATTCACGAACAAACAAATTAATGACCATCATCACGAATCATCTTGAAGAAAACTTACGTTGGTCAAATATAGTTGCTTCCATTTAACACCTTTTACTGCATTACCACCACCCAACTACCAGATACGTTTACTGTGCGATTTCTTTCGAAGAAAAATCGGGTAAGTAATTTTAGTCTTTACACTTTAATGTTTGACCTACAGAGCGACAACCACCAAACACTCTTGCAGTGCTACTTCTTTACAATAAGAACTTGAGATTGGTTGCACTCATCAGTGCCACAACTAAATTCACAACTAAAAACACAATCGTTTACAAATAGTTCAACTGAACTGAACAACTAATCTGAAAGCTTAATTTAGAGAGAACAATTGGAAAATACGGAATTTATTATCTACTAAATTGTAACTAGCTGTTTTTTAATCAGTTGAAATTAAATAAAACAAAAGAACAGATAAAAAATATATACAACTATAGCAAAAAAGATGTGGTTCTCTGCTCAAGTATTCGTTTTCTCTGTGCCTGGTCATATGATTGCATAACAAGTGTCCATTGCTTGAACAATACGAGAAGCTGTAAGCATTGCTATATAGAGCATTTTGTCAGTCAGCGCAAATCTTACTAGTGTACATACTTTCTAGAGGTTATATTCTGTTTATCAAAAGACTGGAGAATTTGCCTTCTGTAAAATGTAAACAGAGTAAGGGCGTGGGCAGGAAAAAAAGGACGAAAGGCTGCCAATGTTGAGGCTACTACGGAACTGTATATATATGACATAATGGACCAAATGGTGGAGCTGGATTCATATCAAAACCACAGATTAGTTCTTTTAGTTTACCACATTTTCGAAAATAGTATTCAAGAAAAGATCACAATGTATGCTATCAACAAGAAAGTTGATAACAATGTTGATGAGAAATGTTAATATTTCAACACTACCTCATATTTTCACCTCATAATAATTGAAAGTGAAACGACATAGTTGGGAAAATTTTATATAAAATGAAAATTATAAAGCCATTACATTATTATTATTCCATGTCAGCTGAGGCAACTTTTTGAATAGGTGACTAGTTTTTCTATCTACTAGGTGCATAGATAAAGGTAAAGACTGAATACTGCAATAATCTGTACATGCATTATGCAAAAAAAGACCATCTAAATATTTGGATGTTTGCTTGAATAAGCCCTCCAGCTTTAATTACAGTTTAAGTGAAGTGGTGATGTCGATAATACAATCAGGCTTAATTATAACATGTAAAATATATAACCATCTCTTCAACGCTGTTTATAAGTAGAAATATCAAGAAGAGTACTTCTTGTTTTCAACACAATTGCAAACAATATCACATCATCGCCCTAAAATAAGCAAATATTATGCAAACATATTTCCAGAATGCATGGTGATTTTTGACTTGGTCAATTTGTTCGCAATGAACTTTCGATTTCAAATGTTCATACTAGCAAGCAGTAGGTGAATACTGGATGTGTGAGGCTACGCTACGCTTTTGATAGTGAAGTAAAGCAAACAAAAGTACACAAAGTGGCAACAAGCAACAATCTTTTTGACTATTTTATAGAAAAATGTGATATGAAGTGAAGTTTTACAGATAAAAAAATGATGAAATGAAGTTGTCAGAAAGAAACTAAAAAATTATGAGTTCTTATGGAATTCATGCTGACATAACGACAAAATCATACAGAGAAAATACCAAACCAGTACATCCCATAACATATATGGAAACATGAAATATTACAGCCTCATAGACAACAACAACAACAACACTGTTTTAAAGAAGTTGATGAGAAGAGAAACATTTTACTATAAACAATTTTTAATTAAAAATCCACTTATTTTACATTTACATTTTAATATGCTCTTATAATGCAAATTGTCAGCGATTTTTTAATATCGCTGTTATTTGCATGGATAAATGCATAAAACAGTTAAAGTTATTTAACAATTTTTGTTTATAATCTTATACAAAATAAATATAAATCCTTATCCATCACTAAATGCTCAGTTGATAACATTATTTTACGCTGCCACATTTTGCAGATCTCACACAACTTAACCTTAAATGTAACATCGGCATTATGGTATCGCACACCACACTTTAATAATCTCATACTAATAAGTACACAAATACCATTCGTACTTTCCTTTAGAAATAGGCTCATGCAATGATTTTATGATCAAAAATGTTTAATTTTCTATTTTAAAAAATTTGTTTGTACGTGAAAAAGTTGTTACAATAGTAAATAGTGTCATTTAAACGAAAAAGTATACGGCAGTAGCTACAACTAAATAGTAATTACACACAAATATCGAGGCTTCAACCACATACATGCCACACTTTGGAGGCCCCTGTGTGTGCTTAAATGTGAAGATATATTTAACAAATCATATATTTTTATTATTATGTATCACTGCTGGTCACAGTTTTTTATTCGTTTGTAAATTATATTTTTTATTACTGAAATGGACATAATTTACCATTACGCATCTCTGAAAAATAGATCATCGCGCATAAGATAATGTCCGGCTGTATCTTCCACGCGATGTGACGTACTTGTCTGGTGAACAAATGAGCTGTCGGGTGACGAGTGTCTACACTTTTTGCAGCTTTCAAATTCTGAGTGGAAGCTGCCGCAATAATTGTATCCACATGAATATTTTCTGTTGCATTCGGTGTGCGGATGATCCGGAAAGATGAAGTTTACAGAGACATTTGGCAAACAGCTTGATAAATCTTTTAAATTGACATTCATATCAAATGAATTGTGTTTTTTAAGTAGATTGTAAATTCATCTTTCTGTTTGAATATTTTGTTCAAGTTCTCTTCACTAAAAGTTCCATCGGTGTTACGAGTGTAACAGAAAGATGTTGTAAGGTAAAAGTCCAAAATATAACTGAAAAAGGTGCGATAATACTTGATGAATTCCAAAAATTTCTCAATTGCTATCAGGTACATGTCAATCCTTACACCATGTGCCCATTCGGTAATCCGTTATGCAATTTTCAAACTTTGTTATTTCTTCCTTTAAATTCTCAATTCTCATTAAGATGTCGATTGTTTCAGCATTAAATGTGTGTAAAATCTTGCCGATATTCTTCAAAAGTTTATGGATCATTTCAATTGTTGCGATAGTCAAACCTAGAAAACAAGCTGCATCAAATTTAGCAGCAGACGGATTTACGTACGGATTAGTGCGTTCAGTCACCAACTTTTCAGCGTAACAGTCAATTAAACCTTGTACTCGTACTTGTATGCAATATGAAGAGCAGTTATAAATTTTGCGACAGCGTCATGTGGAATCAGGACCTTCACATTACACAGTAGGTAGTCGAATATTGCACTGTAACGGTTAATTAGATCCGACGAAACGGCGAACGTTTTGCGTTCAGATATGCCACCATCTGCACTATTGTAATAGTCCATAAATTCACTATTTGATGATGCCTTAGACACATAAACGTTGATGTCGTGAACAAATTGAGGAAAACGCATATATTTGTCAACTAGTATTTTAATTTTTTTCCTTCCAGTAAACTGTTCAAAACAATATTTATAATCTGAACAGTGCAGAAAATACGTACTTAAAAATACTGATTGATACTCACTGCTATTTTCGCTTCAGTAGTAAATCTCTGTTTTGTCCAACAACTCATTCATTTTGAATGTTAAAAAATTACGTTTCCTACAAAAATCTGAGTTGCAAGTTATTAGAGATATGAGTTGTGGATTGCTGGTAACAATTTTCATCACCATTGCAATCGAGAGAAGTACACGAAGCTTAAACAACACGATGAAGGCACATTTTATACACAGGAGAGGGTAAGAAAAAATAAAGGATCTGAAATTCTTAACATAAGAAAAGTGCACAGGCTTAATATTAGCCATGTGATTGGAAAGGAACATTTTCAGAGCCTTTGTGGACTTTTGATGCGACAATGGAACCGAGTAAATGCTCAGGTCACTCAACTATCTGATATCCATAATAAATATCAGCATTCGTTCACAGAAAATTTATATGTAATCCGATTTAATTTTTACCTCTACTGAAGGGCTTAAAAATGAAGATAACAAAAGTTTTTTTTTAGAAATAAATTGTTAGCAAGATACATTTAAAGGTCTATCCTAAATGTAGAAATATTCTTTTCATATAAAGTGCCGTTTCAAGTTTGGCTTCATTAAAAGAAAAGGTAAAAGCTTGCAGATCATAGTCAGACAGGATTCACCATAAACTCAGAAAAATGTATAAACATACCTTCAACAAGGTGCAGTACTACAGTCCTATAGTTTAGCTAACAGTCAGCTCACCATATATTTCAAAGTTAGTTTTGGTATAAAAGCAAAGAATTTTTAATCTTTTACACCTGTGCCCTTTTCTGCTGATTCTCGAATATAACCAGCATCGCGGTAAACTCAGTACGAGAATATTTTTACCTATAAAGTGGTACGTATATGTCCATACTACCATTTTCGAAGGTAAATCGTAACGACCATTCTTATTCCCAAATAGTTATCCATTTCCATTTAGCTACTTTGATGATGTTCATAAAGACTTCGAAATGGAAATACCTACTTCAAAAAATACCAATCGTTTTATTTACCCTTAAATATCTATTATCACTAGACCTAGTATCCTGCTGTATGCATGATAATTAAACGCTAGTACATACAGAAGAGATAGTACCGCATAAATTCACACATGCGTACTTTTTCATATAAATGAATAACCAATAACAAGATATAGCCGATGATTTACTTGATTACTAGAAACTATCGACTTGAATGTTGCATGGTGTATGCTCATATTTCTAGCTCTACTAAGCTTAACTGCGTAAGGATAACTATGTATTACATATTTAATTCGTACTTGTAAATTATTATTAATTTAGTTTATTTCTCATTTCATATCAATTTACAGTGAAGGTTTGAAAATGAACTAGTCTTAGCTAATCGTAATTATGAGCAGTAACCGTGAAATGGCTAGAATCATTTATATTATAAAGCGTATATTTATCGTTATCATATTAAATGACAGCAAGTAATCCATTAAAATTGGTCTGATTTTGACCTTATCGTCCTTAAATTACACTAACCGAAAATCCCAAGATTTATAGAGGAAATGCAAGCAATTTAAGATTGAGAGATTTCGAAATTCAATCAAAACGGCAGAAAATACTTTATCCAGCTAGCTTTTGGACACAGAACACAAATTGGGTACATGTATGTACATAATATATTGTATGTATGGTTTTGATCAACAATACGAACTAGGAAGTACTGTGTTTCCTAATTCTTGGAAAAAAACTAGCTCTCATTTTTTTCGTCCCTATTCCGTCCACTCTATTGCTTTTGTATTCATGTTATATGAGTAACTGGAAAGCATCAGGGAAATAAAATGAGGTACCTGTTGCAGAAAATAAAATATCT
>JAQIWN010002847.1:0-14584 GCA_034699025.1 Entomobrya cf. arborea Gr-Col-00668
AATCTAACAGTGTTTAATATAAAAAATCATTCAACCCTTTAATCGCAGCGAATCAGAAAATTAATACCCGAAATTGATTAGTGTCATCGGAGAGTGATAACCGGTTCTTAAATCCGTATGGAATATCGTATTTCTTGTCCTTATCTCTAGAATCGCAAATATTTTATTTACGCAAGCAGTTGTTTTATAACCAGTAATTTAGAAAGTTATTACTCTCTTAGATGAGAGGAAGATACAAACGGTAGCACAGGCTTGTCAACAAAGGCACCGAATCCCAGTTTAACATCTTTTGTAATCGTTTTTAACTCTCGCACCAAGTTGGCAGCTTGATCTGACACAGTTACCTAACCAAAGTAAGTTAAATAATTTTAGTTCTACCTAATTTTGGCATTAAAAGTTGACTATTGTTATATTACCTTATCATTTTCCATTGTAGCAGATAAGTCCATAATATAATATAAATCCAATGCTTTATCTGTACCGTCCTGATAAGTAAGGTCAACTGTAAGTTCTTTCTTAACGGGTAAGATTGCAGCAACTTTCTGAGGTCTTATCCTCATAGTTTTAGTAATTGGGTTGTTCCTTGTTCTAGTGTAGTTTTGAGATTTTTTTAGTAGGATGAAACATGACATATTTTAACAAAGTGAAATATAACATTTTGATGCTTGAAAATTACATATTTTGACTAGGAGATCCTGCGGTCACTATATCTTGACCCGAGCATTTGGCGTTTTGACTCCTATGACCTTCCACAGTATTACATCGTTGAAACGTACCAGCATCTTTAATCTTGTTAACAAGTGGAAACCATGTATGCGTCACCAATTATATTTTTTGAACTCATTCCAGTTTTTAAAATGTATACATACCTTACACCATGAACATCCTTCTGCTCCAATGCAATCATCGCAAGTCATTTTGTCCTCACAATTTTTACCAGTTTGAGAATGAATAGAGTAAAATGCATTCATGAATAGAATGCATGAGATAAATATCTTGTTCGCCATCATTTTGATTTCAATTACTACTCTAAATCTACACAACAAATATTTTGACAAATAGGCAAGCGTACCTTTCGTCCCTTCACCCAAACTACGCAAAAATGAGTTTTGATAATTCAAAAGACACTACTAACGACTGATTTCGGTGATGGTGATATCATACTTCACCCTTACAAAGTATAGCTGTGGTTATGATAGTAATCAAATTTAATAAAGCCATAATCCTTTGCATGGTTTGAAAATGCATGATATAATTTTGAGGTTACTCGTATTTAATGAACAGAAAGCAAAAATTACAGATATACGAGTGTAAAATATTTTATTTTCCAAGTCAAAATATCAATGCGTTGTAATAATTCGCTTATACAATGTGAGTACATATTTGAAAATATGTTGAAAAATGCAAAAAAAGAACACGAAAACCCAAGCCACGGATGTGTAGCCACAAACCGTACAAGTTGGTTCAAAACATGTCCATTTGATTGCCAGGAATTTGTTTCCAGCAACAAGCAACGGTGAATGAGTCAGGAGCCAATTGGAAGGGTTTTGTTCCATCAGGAGCGTTATACTTGTTAACTTGGTATTCGGTTAACAGTTCGTATCCGTTGATGTCCATGCATATTTGCTGTACAAAAATGCACACAATAAAAGTAAAAATTGATTTGACAAAAACAAATTTTTATGGATTTATTTTTTTTCTGGCCTACTCTTGTCAAAGGATTTGTATTTGTGGTCATCACACCCATAAACTTCTTCTCATGCGCCATTTGGATGATATGACTCTCCATCGCTTCAACCACAGCAACACTTTCAGCTTCATCTACATCTTCAGGTGTCCCCATCATGAAACTGTGGAGCAATTTACCCCGGCCTTTGGGAAGTTTTTGCCTTTGGCGTGCCTCAACGAATTCTGAAACATATAATTACTCAAATATAAATGATTTTCCAATTTTGATTATTTGTATGAAACTATTGATCTATTTACTAACCTAACATGCTTAATGAATATCCGATTCCTCGGCTGGCATCCAGGTTCTCGGGCTCATCATAAACATCAAAGTTCAAACTTACTCCAACACATTTCTGGTCTTTTGCTCTTCTTACAGAAAATCTGTCATCCAACCACATAAAATATTTAGAAATTCAATAAAAACATTAAATTGGAGACACAACCTAAAATGACTTACGAAAACCCTTTCGCCACAATGTCCTTCCAAATGGATTCAATCATTGTTTTAAATTCGTCATATTGAGCTCGGGTGTAAGCCTCAAGATCACCTTTCTTTGAGAAACTATGGCTGATAGTACTATCAAAATATGTATAAAATATCAAATGACACTAATTCCATTTAAATTAAGACTGGTTGTGCAAAAATAAGCATTATTTGTGCATTTTCTAAACTCACTGGATGACTTGTTCCTTGTCTTCATCCGTCAACTCACTAATAGTATATTTATTCGAAAAGTGACCCCCATGGCTATCAATTTTTGTTATCGACTCTTCCGGTGATTCCTCATCATTTTCCGTTTCATCCACATCCATTTGCTGCATCTCAGACAGTGCCAGCAAAACATGCCGTATATTCTTTGAATTCGCAAATTCCCCCACAGAAATGAACAAATTATGTTGTCGCAGTTTTATCACGACGACCACACTGTTTAGTGATGTCCCTCCCACATTATAGAATGAATTGTCGAAATTTTCTGCTAATGTTTCCATTGACGTGCCAGTCACCTCTGACATGATCTTTAGGAGTACCTTTGCAGCATCCAATCTCTCTGGGGGTAAATCTAGAGACTGGAAGTCAGTAAACTCTTCCTGATTTAACAACTCCTTTTCATACTTTTTCAACAAACGTTGTCGATCAGTTTTCCCGTTTACTAATAGCGGAATTTTGTCAATAAACTTGATCAAGGGACGTTCATAATCACGTAAACGTTTGGCAATCATGGGCTCCAATCGTTCTAGTGTGACATTCGATTCTGAAGGTACGACGTATGCCAGAATAACTTGATCTTCGTCTCCAGGTTTGTAGCAGAGTACAATTACTTTGGAAATTAAGTGAATTTCTGATAATGCGAGTTCCACCTCTGCCAAGTCAATACGTTGTCCACGTACCTTGACCTGAGAGTCTACTCTGCCTTCATAAAAGAGCATTCTTGTACCATCTTGAGTATAGCCGATTCTCCCAAAGTCACCAGTACGAAATAATTGTTTGAAAGCTGTTATGCGAGTAAATAACAACAGAGGATGAATAATGCAGATCAAATACTCAAGATTTTTCCAAATTCATTTCTAAACAATTTACCAGGAGTTTTGGTGTAAGCATTTTCTACAAATTTCTCAGGACTTGCTCCACCAACGTATCCTGAAGTGAGGTTGTAACCGGCTATGTAAATTTCTCCAATATCACCGTTTTCAGACATGTTCATGTCCTGGTCCAGTACGTAAATTACGGTGTTATAAATTGGCAACCCTGTGAATTAAAAACGTTTAATTATGCATTACACATTGTTTAGTAATTTAATTTAGGTGTAGGTTGGGTATGTATTTCAACCTATTGGAACACGTTTCTCCTGAACCATTTTGTAGGCCTCTTCTCGGGTTTCATACGCCACATAAGTGACATCACCCATAATTTCAGTGGAGCCATAAAAATTTGCGAGAGTATATTTTCTCGGGTATAATTCAAAGAATTCTAAAAAGATAAGAGTTACAGTTTAGCAAGGCAAAATTCTATTGGATAAGCTCTTAATTTATTTTAGAATTACGTATAAAATTATACCTGAGAGCAAGTCAAATGGAAGTGGTTCCCCAGAACAAATCCACAACTTTACTGAGCTTAACAAACTGGTCGCTGATTTTCCAGCAAGGCTTAGTGTTTGGAAAATTGCTCGCAGTAATGAAGGTACAACCGTAACACGAGTAATCTTATAATGGCTTAACCTTTCCATAAAAATTGTAGGCTGGGAAGTAACATGCTTGTCAAAAATTACCAAAGGATAACCTTGTAGTAAAGGAGCAAAAATCTAAGAAAAAGTAAAAATTAACTGTTATATACTTGAATGATCTTTTTAGTCATTGAACAGATTTATCTAACATGAAAACGTAATTTTTGACCTCTGCAACGGAGTCTACAAAAGTCATGGATGTTTTGAAGACACACATTTCACCAGATTCAAAGGGGAACTCTTCCCATTGCCAACTGAGTCGATTCATGATAGCTCGGTGGCTCATTCGTACACCTTTTGGCTCCCCGGAGCTTCCTATTTAAAGTTACAATGATGATGACTGTGACTTTAATAATATTTTTGTACAAAGTACTAATACCCCTATTTCATTTTCAATTTAAAATACCCGAAGTGTATAGAATTATAGCCGTGCGTTCTGCTAAAACTGGGTGACCACCCAATGGAGCAAAGGACGTTTTTTGAATAGCTTTTGATTTACTATTGTTATTATCCTTCCCCTGAATCTCCAACTGGGATAATTCTGGATCAGTCGTCTCTTCCTCTTGTTCATTGTCTTCAGCAGAAGCTAGGGCGTCCTCTTGATCCAATTTTTCATTGACCTGATTCATCAAATCTTGTGTACTTAAAATCTTTGCCTGCTCTTTCACAATGTCAAATTTGCTTAAGCAGTGAGCATGTTGATCGCTGATTATCAAGATGGGTTTACAATCTTTGACAATTTTAAATACACGATCTTCGGGGAAGCTCACATCAATTGGGACGTAACAAGCTCCAATTTTATGAATAGCAAAAAGAACAAAGATAAGTTTGCTGGAAGGTGGAATGCAAATGGCGATTACAGAATCACTATCCGGATTCTGATTTCGGATTGACTTAAGAGTTTCTTTCAGTATTTCCGCCATTTTATCCGAAATATTTTCCAGTTCCTGGAATGTATACCGGTGTTCATCGTGAATCAATGCGACGTTCTCAGCGTCTATCCGGTTTTCATTGAAACCAACAGAAAAGTACTGCGAGAGAGAAGCGTTCCCCGGGAATGCACATACTTCACCTTCCAACAGTCGATGAAGTTTACCTTAAGACAAAAAGATTGAATGTTTAAATGCCCGTAGAGATGGCTTTGTCAAGTTGGACAATCTGAAGGGATTTGAGATTCATTTCCCTAGTCTAGAACTGCTTACATTGCCCTTCACAACATTTCTTCAATCTACCCCCAAAGTCATCAAAAGCCATGATTATTGCGGCGCTAGTGTAAAATGACAAGAAGTAAAAATAGGGAAGCCTTTGTTAGCTTTACGGTTTACTCTTACTCATATAGTAGTAGTAAAATTTACTTGTATGTTCATGCTAATGTGGGAAATATTGTATATTTCATGTACTTGTACTTGCATGATTAATTAAGATTTTAAACTGAACGTTTTATGAGAACAAGGAAGGCTTAAACAGTTTTTATAATGGATCCATGGATATCTACTAACCATCATACTTATGGCCATCGTCAAGAATCAAACTCCTCAAAGCCCTACTCTGGCATGTAAGTTAGCATAGTACTTTTAAAAGTACACTTTTTCGATTATCATGATCACCTCTTTAGGTAACTGCATTCTGACGAAATTCAAGGTTTTACCTCTATTTTTCGTTGAATAGCTTTAGAGAGAAAGAGAGAGAGAGCAAGATAAAAGTACTTAATTTAATTTTAAGGATTAGACGTACGTATCTCTTTAATTTTACTACATACCTTCATCGTGATGTGGGCCTTCCACGGGGATATTGAAGTCTCTTGAACTATTCATCGATTAGGTTATGGAGATATGGCTCACTGACTATAAAGAAGCAATCAGTACCTTTCACATTAATTATCTCAGTTGATTTTTAAACCAGTATATGAGTGTAAAACACGAGATTTTGTCAGTGCAGTGAAGTGTTAGAAATGAATGAAGAATTTCGGCAATATGTCCGATATAAAACTATATATGATGAATGAAAAAATGAAACTACTATGAAACTGCTCCATCAAGTTGAATTTTACTGGTAGACCTCTTCCGGTTAAACATGTATGTACTTTGTGATTTCCAATTCTGGTTCTATTTCTACGCGTGTCTAACATATTAAATTAAACTTGGACCAATGCAATGCAGGAATAGAAATTACGTAAAACGGGAGTTCCAAGGCAAAAGAATAAATAAATAAAATTATTACTGCGGTTAAGTGAAATCCAATTTTGTATTCTTATTTGAATTTCAAATGAACAAACGCACTTTAACAAATTCCAAAACACATTTTAGTTTAAAGTACAAAACAAAAAGTACTACTGATCATTCGCTCTATCATCCTCATCAAAATTGAAAGTACTAATATCATTCAATTCAACATTGAGGGAGGACAATTCAGCAATCGAGTCGCAACTGAATGATGCTCTATGCTTGAAATGGGTCTGAAATTTATTTAATAAATTGCGTAAAATGCATCGTACTTATAACTTGTGGTTATTATAATATTCTTTCTTGTAAAATATTCCTTTCTTACTTGCTCAGCAATTTTTCTCAGCATTGCACTGCTTGATTTCCCAGTATGATTTACCATTGCTGTCAAGATTCCATTTGGGGACTGGAGTAGAATATGCGGATGTGCATATTCCTAAAATATTATATATAGAATCATTTTTTTTGCGGTCTTTTTTATCAATCAGCTAATGTATGTATTACAACTAGCTAAAAGCAATTAGCCATGTAAAAACGTTACACCTTTAAGTATCCGTTGTCTAAAACAAGTATTCTGTCACAATCAATCACGCTGTGTAATCTATGGGCTACCGTTATGATCGTATTTGTACTAAATTTCGATCGTATTGTTTTTTGGATAAGAATATCCGTCCTGAAAGAGAAAATCAAAGTATTTAAAAATACATTTGTATTGGAAAATATGACAAAAATACAAAATGGAAATAATATTATCTCCTATACTGAGGGTCCACATTAGCAGTAGCTTCATCCATAACAATAATCCTATTTTTTCTAAGAATTGCTCTAGCTAAACACACGAGTTGACGTTGTCCAAGGGAGAAATTTGAGCCTGAGAGAAAATTGTATGCAAAAATCAAGTTATTTATTGAACTTTAACACTTAAAATATTATGTAGTACTCGCCTCCGTCGGAAACATGGTAGTCCAATGCTGGAACTGATGATTTTAGTTCCACCTAATTAACAAGCAAATCGTCTTTAAATATTTGCAACTGAAATTCATTTTCAAGCAAAATCTCAAAATGCTCCAAAACAAATTCATTACGCACTTCATTAATGACAGCCCAGATCTCTTCGTCTGGGAATTCATTAAAGGGATCCAGATTATATCTTATTGTTCCAGAAAACAAGACTGGGTCTTGTGGAATTATCGAAATATTTTTTCGGAGATCATGTAATCCGATATCATTAACCTTAACTCCATCAATGTATATATCTCCTCGAGGCTCAGTAAGCCGGAAGAGAGCTTGAATAATTGAACTTTTTCCAGCACCTAGAAATATAATTACTACTGTTACTATAAAATAAACCTCTAATTTGTTGGCTATACTATAGGGTGTTTTAGTTGTAATCGTTCAGTACTAATTGAATTATAGTATTTTTCATATGCTATATTCACCCGGCGTCGGCTAAGCATCATATACCCCCATATGTTTTATGTATGGTAGTATATGATGCTTAGCACGACGCCGGGTGAATATAGCATGTGAGAAGTATAATATATATCACTGAAATAAAGTACATTCTATTCTATTCTTCTACCTGTTCTACCAACAATGCCAATTTTTTCCTGTGGATGAATTTCAAATGATAAATCTTTCAACACTTCCTTTTCTTCATAGGCCAAGTAAACCTGAGATAGTTTGATTCCTCCTTCAGATGGCCAATCTTGAGGGGGCTTGGTTTCTAGCAATTTGCACAAAAAACGAAAAAGTTAATTAATAGTTATAAATGATGAGTAGGTATGAGTTAATTTACTGAGTTTAGTAGGCATTAAAGAATTTAAAATTGGTATACCGGGTTTAGATTCCAATGGAGCCTCAGAAGTTAAATTGGCATACTCTACATTTCGCTCCACGGAAGTCATCAAATTTTCAACCTCCGCAGACTGCCTCATTCCAAACTGCAACCAACCAGTAATTGACATTGCCGAAGTAATAGCTAAGCCAAGATTACTGCTATCACTTGCTAAATTAAATAAATTAAATAATTATCAATAAAAATTATTGCAATTTATATACATATCAAGTGGGAAATGTTAACACTAGAGACTGAAAGGTGGAAAAACATTGAAAATGTAATGTTTATTTTTATTTACCATCCTGCAAGAGGAGAAAGCTAAATGTGACGATGGCTAAAAAGATTACACCAATAACTTCCACCCAAATTCCAAAGCAGCGAGCAGTAGAAAAGAAGAGAAACCATGTTGAAGTATGTATGTCCTGTGGTAAAATTTTAATAAAAACATAAAGATGCAATTTACAAAACTCTATTCAGAACAGCGAGCAAACTTTAATTTATCGTTCACCTGTAAATTGTCAAACTGGGAGATGAGGATACCTTCTGCCTTTGCCGACCGAATCGTTGTCAACCCTTGAAAAGTGGCTGAGCTGTGTGTAAATATCGGACTTTTTGCTGTAAATAATTATTGAAAAATTCCCTCTTAAGTATGATTAGGCATCCTTGCGAAAGGCTGCATGAGTGAAAGTGACAATTTCATAATGCAAGTAGTCTGAGAACTTACTAACTCCTTCGATTCTCTTCACATCCCTGGCTGTACATACGTAATATCTTTGAATAACAGCCAATATAATTAAAACAATGACAGTTGGAATTACAGAATAGTAATTGGAAATTATAATCAGTACAAAGACACCAGCTACATTGGAAAATATTAGAATCATGTCAAAG
Organism: Entomobrya cf. arborea Gr-Col-00668; assembly: GCA_034699025.1. Taxonomy (NCBI): domain Eukaryota; kingdom Metazoa; phylum Arthropoda; class Collembola; order Entomobryomorpha; family Entomobryidae; genus Entomobrya; species Entomobrya cf. arborea Gr-Col-00668. The sequence continues at coordinate 8,907 of JAQIWN010002847.1, forward strand.
AAAGTTGGCGGTAGGAGTTCGTCCATTGATCCAAGGTCTTTTGTGAACCTGTTCATAACTCTTCCTATTAGTTTAAATTATGTACAAAGAATTTTTTTTAAATCCTGTTGGATATACATTAAAAAACTAGAAAAGGTGTGGCGTAAGTGTGAATAATCTTTACCAGAAGGATTATCATCAAAAAACTTTGCTGGAGCACGGACTAAGCTGGAAAACATTCTATCGTGCATATTGACGCTGATTTTCATACTATACGTGAAAAATCCAACAGCCCTTATAAGATTAAAAACAATTACACCACCGACAAGTCCAGCAAACACGTAAATGTAAGTATTACGTCCCAAATATTTTTCATCTTTCCCTTGCATGTAACTTGCCTCGGCACTTGTCCTTTTTAATTTTAAAAAGTGGTCAATACTTAATCTTAACTTTTCATAAAACACAAAATATGAGTTAATTGATTGTTTATTTAAGGTACCAATATGAAAGCCAATAATCAGATACGCTGAGCGCTATTTGGCACAAGATAAAAAACGATAGAACGATCATAAAGCCAATTGGCGAGTTAGCCGTTTTAAGATATTCCCAGTAAATTCCGGCATTCAATGAACCACTAGCTTTCTTTTCAGCTTTGGTATCTTTGCTTTCCTCTAACCGTACCATATCAATCTCATCTTCTTGATTCGGCCGTTCAAAAATATCCTGTGCATTAAAATGATAACTTTTCACGATTAATCAATTTTCTAAATTAATGTATAATTTGAAAAGCAATACGTGTATATAACTTTAAATCACATACAACTATCTCAGACGGTTCTTCGACGGAGCTCGACTTTCGTGAGGATGGTGTTTCGTCTTCGTCAGCAGACATCAAGTTTACAAAGTCGACCCCAGCATCAACTAATTCGCCATACGTTCCTTGTGCAACGACGCTACCCTTTAAATTTTAAAACATAGATTTGGAGTTTTCCGTCCATTAAACTTCGAGCAATTACTAGTAGCATGTAGCATACTTTAAGTACTAACGTTGCTTAATACGATTATATTGTCAGCCTGTGGTAGATATTGTAACTGATGAGTCACCAAAATCCTTAATTTTCCTTTCAAATGCACCTTAATGCACTTTTCAAACAGTTGCCGACTGACCCTTGTGTCAACAGCACTTAAAGGATCATCAAGTAAGAAAATGTCAGCATCTTGATACAAGCAACGAGCAAGGTTTACTCTGGCTTTTTGGCCTGAAGAAAGTTAAAGAATAATGAAAATGAAGATTTTTTACCATACACATTTATAAAAACATATATATTGTGTATGCATTTATTTTAACCGCACCTCCACTTAATGACACGCCACGCTCACCAACTATAGTTTGATCTCCAAACTCTAATTGCTTGAAATCATCCTCAAGGGCTGCTGCTTTTACCACCCCGTTATACTTTTCCTCATTAAATTCTCTACCAAATAGAATATTTTGTCGAACGTTACCAGCAAATATCCATGCTTCTTGAGAGGCATAAGAGATTCGACCTTGAACATAGCATTTTCCTTTGGTAACTGGAAGCTCGCCAAGAAGTACGTGAAGCAGTGATGTCTATACGCAAAATTTTTTAAAAATAAGTAAATCTGACTACGCATGAGCACATATTTCTCTTTATGAAGTAAGAAAAGTATTTTTTGATAGAACCAACCTTTCCTGATCCCACAGCTCCGGCAATCACGATAACTTTATCGCCTTCGCATTTTATATTGATATCATCCAAATTCATTTTCTCACCAGACCAACTATGAATAATTTGTAACAGGAAGCTTTCAAATAACTTTTATAACATCAGTGGTAAGTCTATTTAACTCTTAAATATTATGCTTACGTGGCCGACATTGAGTCAAGTAACACAACAGGTCGTTTGTCTTTGGCTTTTGAATCTTTCAAATCAGACGCTATGAAGTTACTGGAAGTAGGCCCATCATTGGATTTTTCCTCAAGCATCAAAAAATTCTATATTTTTTCATAATTATATTTCAATTTTACAACACTTGTCATTAATGATTTGATGGTGCCATGTATCATTTAACTTTTAATTGATATCTTGACTAATTGATGTGGCACTTGCCTCTAATCTCTGAAGAGAAATTCTCATTTCTCCCATTCCAGAAACTGCTTGTGGTATCATGTAAATTACGGACTGGATCATTGTAAAGTATGTGGAAGCAAGAAAGAAAACTTTGTCTGCCGTTGGAGCATGATCTTGAAGTACGTATGTCATTACTGTTAAGAATATCACTAGTTTTAGGGTTGACATGTACATAGACAAGTAAAATCCTCGAAGATGCAGTCTCTTCCTTAAAGCTTCGACTTCATATCTATTTAAATTTTAAATTTATATCAATCCATTGACTTATCATTTTACAAGTATTTTTGGTGCTTAAATGTTATTACTCTCTGAGCTTGTGAATCATGGCAGAGAAGGGTTTTTCCCATGCATATTGCTTGATAATTTTCATTCCAACGATAATTTCATTTAAAATTCGACCACGTTCATCAGTCCTCTGAGCGATTTGTAAACGACATCTCGAAGAGAAACGTCCATTCCAATCTTAACAGTTCATTCATTAATAAGATAAATTTAATCAAGCTAGGCTAATTTTAATGAGATGAAATGAGCAAGTTATATTATTTCTCACATTGTATCGGTATTAGAGCCAAAACTGTGACAATGCCGGTAAGACAAGCGATTCCAAATTCTTGCCACAAAAATATAGTAAAAATTCCCATTTGAAGTAGCCCAGTAGGGATAAAAGGAATGAACATTAAATTGTAATCGAAACGGTTCACATCTGCAATAAAAAAACAAGTATCCGTCATTTCGTGTTCAAAATTGTGTAAAACATACTATTAGGAAGTTACCATTTGAAAGCAAATTTGTGATTTGTCCTACAGTAGTTTTGCCTTGCGCAGATTTAGACAGGCGAAGAGCCTACAGAAGTAAGTATAATCTATTGATGCTTTCAATTTATGGAATTAGTTTAAATGGCAAAAGTGACAATAACCTTTCTGTAGATGAGGGAAGAACATGCTATTCGACAACGCATGGAAAGCATGAAAGCATATTGACAAACTGGGTGAAAGGAGACAGTGATTCCAAATGTTACTGCACTGACAGCAGCTGCAAGTAAATATTTCGTTTTTTCACTAGCATCTGAACCAGTTCCAAAAGAAAGTAAAAGCTCACGCAATACCAGAGGCTGTGCAACACTTTAACCACAAATTATTTAATGTTAAATCAATTTCATTTGTAACGAATAATTGAACATCTTTTATCCATTTCAAATCGCCTAACATGTATTGTAACTTACCGAAATACTAATTCTGAAAATCCAAAACCTACAAATAGCAATGAATATTTCAATCCCAAGACGCCCCAAAGAGCTTTAAATAAACTAGGTTTTCTCCCTTTTAGCTTTTGAAGCTGCAACTGCTTCATCCACTGTCTAAATACAGGTAGCAAATGAGTTATGAATTAATTTAATTTCTAATCACTTTCTTATAAATGCACATATATAGGTATACTTTTCAAGTTGATCGCCTAAAGGTTGCGATACATCCGCTGGAAGTGTGTCATAAATGTCTTCCAAGTTGAGATCTCTTTTGAAACCTTGTCGAAATAAAGGGAGGAGCCATACGAAAAACAATTTTGAGATGACATTCGCTTTGACAAAAGGATTGGCACGGGAAGTTTTTTCACTGAAATCCATTTTGTAGTTTTATGAAATCAGGTTTAACTCCTCAAATTATGCCATGAAAAATTTACCCGAGAAATAATTAACTAGTATTTTCTTTGACACATGTAAATCTGACATTTGTAATTGCATTAGCTTTGTGATGATTTGAGAATGAAATGCAAATCCAGTCACTATTTAAATACCAAAACTGATTGCACCATTTATTTCCTAATCAATCATCGCCGAGTTATAAATACCACCAGTGAAAGATCACAAGGTACATGGTCTATGTAGGAACTAATATGATTGAAACATCGTGAACGACCGATTTCATCAGATTCTGATATTGATAAAAATTGATTAAGCCGATGGAGATAAATGAGAGTTTAACCCAGATCTAGTGGCCTTGTACCATGTTTTATAATAAGTGAGTTTTTAAATAAAACAATTTATCGACTCTGATGAAAAGTGATGAACGTTTGATAACCAACAAATTATTTCACTCCAACATTGAATTTCATTTACGTTTTGTGTTTTAACTTTTAAAGCTTTTATTAGCCGAAATCAGGACTTAGGTATAAATTTAACAGAATAACATTACACATCACGACATGACAAGAGAAAGACACAATGTATGTCAAACATTGCAGCTTTTTTATTTAAGAATTTTGTGTTGTTCGGTCACCGATAATGAACGAGTTATTTCGGCAACATTAGTTAGAGCAAAAGAGCTTCTCCTGCCCACAAATGTCTGAAAATAATCATTTAAATTATCATATAAATAGAATAACCTTTTATGAGAACACATACATATATTGTATTTTAAAATTACATCTTCCGCAACTTTACGAAGAATTGCTTCGCTCGCTTTTCCAGTGTGTGTAACCATTGAAGCCAAATACCCGCCTGGTTTTCGTAAGAGTAGATGTGGATGGTCATATTCCTAAAATATTTGATTCCACTTTTCTTATGTGCCCTTATTTATATCAATCAGCCAAGATATATATAGCAATTGGCCAAAAACGTTACCTTTAAATATCCGTTGTGTAAAACAAGTATTTTGTCACAGTCCATTACACTATGCAAGCGATGAGCTATAGTAATTATAGTAGAGCCCGAAAATTGTTTCCTGATTGCTGTTTGGATAAAATTGTCAGTTCTGTGAATGAAATTCAAAGAAACATTAATGTTAGATGAAAAATCAATTATGGTTAAAAGTATTGGACTCTTTCGTTTTTCCTTACTGAGGATCCACATTAGCGGTAGCTTCATCCATAACAATTATCCTATTTTTGAACAAAGTAATCAAAAACAGTCATTCAAACATGTTGATAATTTGAAAATATGAATTAGAATGTCCAAATCGGTGTAAATTAATTAGTATACCTGTTTTTTCTAAGTATAGCTCTAGCTAAACAAACTAATTGCCTTTGTCCTACAGAAAAGTTACTTCCCCCATCAGCCACTTTATAATCAAGCGCAGACACAGCATCTTTTAACTCAACCTAATTAGTAATCAAATAAGCTCTAAATACTTGCAACTGTAATCATTTTCATTTTGTCATCTTGCACAAGCTGGTAGATAGAATCAATAAATTCCTTTAGTTTCAAAATTAACTCCAGAAAGACCTTCTTTTTACTAGTTCAATGCCATTAGTAGTAACTATCAGAGTGACCACGTAAAACTCTCACAATGCCCCAGGAGAAAATTTTATTACTTATGCAAATCATTCTGAATGATTGTAATATGATAATGCAATTTTTAAATTAAAATTAAAAGTCAGCACCTCTTCCAAAACCGTCCATAGCTCATCATCTGGATACTGATCAAATGGATCCAGATTATATCTTATTGTTCCACTAAACAAGACTGGGTCTTGTGGAATTATCGAAATATTTTTTCGGAGATCATGTAATCCGATATCATTAACCTTAATTCCATCAATCAACAAATCTCC
>JAQIWN010002848.1:0-14580 GCA_034699025.1 Entomobrya cf. arborea Gr-Col-00668
TTATTGCGCCTCTTTATCTTCTTTGACAAGAAAGAAACAACTTTCAGTAGTGTGTGGTAGCCTTGTGTGATCAAGTCAAAATGTATTTTATTTCTTAAATAAAAAAAACGACTGCTCTAGTTTTTTGTTACAATTTTTTTAATATACAAAAATGAAAAGCTTTATTTCATTTTTTTTTCCCATGAAAGAAAGCATGCTGCTTTCTTCCTAACTTTAAAGGTTTAAAGTCTCTTTTATGCTGGGTTTTTTGTATTTTTTGGGGGTTTGTAAAAATGTTACAATTTCTTTTTCTTGTATCATTCATTTCTTTCAAAAAGGTAATCGTTTAGTTGAATGCTAAGCATTAATTTTCAAGTGTGTAGGACGAATCAGACATATTCTTGACCTATTTTTATAGCAACACAGGAAATTACAGACAACCTTATTTCCGTCGTCGCAGACATATGTTGCGTTGTTGGGAGTTTTTTTTTTGTTTAAATTGAAGTTCACCACTCCCATCTTGAAGTAAATAAAATGTATTTTAATATAAACATAAGTTTATTAAATTATCACAAATGTTTCATAAATATTTAATATATTTTCATATTATTTTTGCTACATGGCCGGGTTGCAAAAGAACTCTGTTATTTTGTCTCTTCCATACTTCCATGGTTACTATTTATTCTCTTTGACATAATCTTACTCAGAATAGCATGAAATCAACGCTGGGTGATACCAGAGAAATTTTTCCCATCAAAGTGATGTGATCAACCGCAAAAAAATGAAGAAGTTTTTGTGTATTTTGATTCCATAATGGTCTTTCTTCACAGACATGATGCAGTGCTGACCGACAAACTAAACGACGGGATTTCATATTTACCAGTAATTTTACATTTTTCATGGCTATGCACAAAAAAAATATTATTTATATTATTTAGGCATCTTATATATGACATGCATCTTTCAAGATTTCTTGGTAAAAGACATTTTTTTTTGCTAGGCCAGAGTGCTTATTTAGTGGCGGCGGTGGCAGCGGGTGAGCATGTTTCTTTATATTTTCTTCTCTGTTGAGTGGGAAACAACAAACAATCTTGTTTCTCTGCTGTTTATATGTGAATAATCTTAATACCATGGTATTAACATACCTTAGACACTTGTACATAAAGCAGAGAAAGATACATTCATTTTCATACACATTTTTGTGAGTAATGTAAATGATGATGCTGATGATGATGATGATGCTTTAGTCCTTGTGCACGCACGAACATGAAAATCTTGCAGTTGTAAATTTATCTTTGTAAAATAAATGTGCTTGCTGGCTAGTGAGTGTGTCTTATTGTATTTCTTGCAGATGTCGGTCTTATACTCATCCTAATAGTTTGTTGGGTTGTTGTAGGTGTAACAGTCGTTTTACTTGGTTTTTTCTGATGCATAATATGTGGCTATATAAGAATACCTACACTCAAAACAATGTTTACCTCTTACTATCCATCTGAGAACGGGGAGAGAGTGAAGGTGAGTTTTTAAAAGGAGAATACCGCTTGGTTGCTAAAAGTAATGACCAGTGACAAGTGCTAAATTGCTTCTGAGGGTTAAGGAATTCGTGTTGTTTAGTTAGTTTGGTAGTCTGAGTGAAGCAGCTCTAGGTTTTTTTATGTATACTTGTAAATATTATTATGAGGCTGAAAAGTGGCAGAGAATAAATGTGTGGTTTCCTCAAAACTTTTCTACATCATTTCTTTTTTGGCTATATTAAGTACTCTGTTACTCTCTGTTGTGGTGTGGTGGTTCTTTAGTTATGCCGTGCCACCATGCAATACAATATTGTGAAGAAGAAGAAGGAGAAAAAAGGTGGAGATTGTAGAAGAAAATGATGATGATGGTGATGGGGTGCCGGTCTCATTAATATCTGTCTTGAAATAATACGGGTACACAACATGGGAGCTATCTATCCATTTTCTCTTCCTCTCCTCTTTCACTCAAAATGAGAGTTGAAGTCGAAGTCGAGTCTCTCACAGTTTTACAATCTCTCTGGTTTTCACAAAGAACAAGTCTTTTCTTTTACAAAGTATATTTCATGACTATTGCTCATTTTGTCAAGTGTGTATTTTTTACACACAGAGTATATGAATATTAGAGGTACTCCTACGATTTTAAATAGGAGAAACCTTCAAGCACCTCAACTCAACCGACCCATCAACCAAATCACTACACTGCACTGTAGCAGCAAAAAAAAAAACGATTTCAAATTCATAAACAATATTGATGGATTTATTTTGGCTATTCAGGTGAAAAGGTAATTTTCTAAAGGATAATAATAATATAAAATAAACAATTGTAAAGTTAATAAGCTTTTATACCGCTATCAACTATGTGAGTAAATCAGCTATTAGTTATAAAAAAATAACCATAGCGTAGCGTGTTTTTAAATAGGATACGGTTGAATATGTATATAAATTTAGCATTTTAGATGGATCGACTTTTTGGAGATCATGTTTTTCTTAAAAAACACTTATTTGCTTAGATATGATAATGATAATCATGTTTTTACAAACAGTTGATTGTGGTTAAAACGTTGACGGTGGTGGCCTACGACTACTAAAGTAATGATGTGGTTTTTAGTTGGTATACTTGAGAAAGAAAATTGAGAATCTCGCTCAATCTAAAAACTATTTCAGAGATGATAGAGAGAACAATGTAGACTTTTTTTTCAGGAATGGGCTTATTTTCTCTCTTGACTTGAGAAGAGGAGTGAATATAACAAGTAAATATATTGTACGATTTTATCTCCATTCTTTTGATGAGTGATGCTTATTAAAAATGCTGGCTTGTTGAAGACGGAGAAATCGATCTACTTACAGCATGTGGTGACCCACTAGTTACAAAAAGCGCCTCATGTCTCCCTTTCTTGTTTAAGATTTAATTGAATCCCTATTCCTTCATTTTGTTCACTGGATTGTTTGTAAATTGGGTAAACATGGAACATGACAGTTATAAATTATGTCTCCGATTATTCTCACCTTTTTGAAATAACTTTTACAGTTACAGGAAACTTGAAATAATTTTGAAACATTTAGTTTTTGGGATTGGAAATACAGTTGTTTAACGAAAATAGTTTGTGCTTATGTTACCTGTTTGTATATAAAAGTTAAATGAAGCCAAACACAGATCATATTTTGTATCAAATTATTGCTCCCCGTTTTATTAGATTTTCTACAGCTTTCGCAAATCTTTCTGGCTAAAAAGTAACCAAACTTGCTCACTATATGAAATAGTATACCTGTCAAGTACTCAGAATTTTTTTATGAAAAAATGCCTTTTCTCTATTTCATGATCATAATCATAATAAATATTTTATAGATAATGGATACACAATACACGACACTTGTGTCTTATTACTGAAAATTTTAGTTCAAAGATTATTGGCTCGAGAATATAGTTTTTATCATCACACTTTATATCTTCTGGTTACGTTACAACTAGCAGCCTTTCTTTTTTTTCCATTTTTTTACGAGAGAGAAATTTAATATGTCCACTAGTTAATTGTTGCTCACTTTTTGACTTTTTCATAAAAAAGGAAAATATATTTTTTGAGTTTAAAATCCGGTCCATAAACTATCGTATGGCTTATTACCCACATTTAACATAACTGTGTTTATGTGAGCATATATTTACCTATTGTTGTACACACAATGTTACATGATGCCTTGTGTATATTTATGTATAACTGTCTGTAAAAGTATGTGCTCAGGTGTCAGTAAAGGATTTTAGGAGAAGCCTAAACAGGATTTATGGCTTGAAATTTACATTATCTGACAACACACAAGCACACCTCTCCTCTGCCTTTCTTTCTGAACTTCAAAAAAATATAGTCATAAAAATAAATAAGTGTTTATGAAATTTAGTAAGCATGTAATTGTAATATGTTACACTACAATAATAATAATATCAGAGCCATGTTTCATTTATTAATATTTTGACTACATAAATATATTCCAACTTGTGCACTTATTCTAACTTAACTGCTAACCCAAATTATTTGAATTTATTTTCTTGAACGAAACGACAATGAAATTCACACCCCGATTCAGAGCAAACTAACTAACCGTCACCGTAATAATTTTTATGTATTTTTTTGGTAAAAAAATATAATAACAGATCAGAGTACAAAGTACAATGTTGTTGTTTTAGTTTATTAACCCAACCATCCATATTGCACCTTTTTTGTGTTGCTGATTGTGTGAAAGATCATTCACTGCGTCTTCAGAGGTGAACAATCATGTCATAAAAAATCGTGAATCATGTTATTACTAATTTACTATTGGTCAAGAAGCTGTTATATTATATCGAGTGGAAAACCAATAAAGCATTTAATACGCATTCATAATATATGTATCTCTTTATTAGCTTACTTGAAAAAAAACGTTGTTCCAATTTGGTGCCTCGCGTAAAAATTCGGAAAAATGTGTATGATCATTGGCTCTGAGTTTTCTCATTGTTGCAATATGTTGTGAAGATGGGGAAAATGCTCGCATTTTTAGTAGTAGTATAATTTTTTGTTTGGTTCATTTGCGAAAAAGTAAAGTGGTTTGGTTTCTTTGAATATAGTATGTTTGCTGTATATGAACTTTGTATATAATCATGATCATCCTCTGACGTCCACTTAATCCGCTTCAATATTTTTGACTCACGCTTTAATAATGACGAGGAGAGATAATGATGGGTTATGGAAATCCTATGAACATTAGGAAAGCACTCATAAAACGATTAAGGTTTATATACTGATCCTCTCTCAAAGTCAACGTGCAAAAAAATCATAGCACCAACACCATAATATTTACAAGAAGCGAGAGAGATGAGAGCAATAAATAGAATAGAATGTCAGGGGAAAAATATATTATAAAAAAAGGTGAAAACAAAGGGCAGTTACCAACACCCCTTTTAGTACGCTTTGTCCGAGAATATGAGCTTTTTTTATTTCGTCGTGTCGCATTTCTATACACCTATTTAAGGTGTGTGAGATGAGACGAGATGAGATGTCGAAATGATACAATGATGATAGGTCATGTGAAAATAAATATACTAGCAAGAGGTTATAAAGTACATTCATTTGGAACTTTGTTGAGTCTCGTCATTTTTTGTCCCAAAAAAGTTTTGCGATGGAACGAACAGTGGTTTGCGATAGTGGTGGTTAGCACTCGACACCATACCAAAACACAACCTAAAATATATTTATGTGTCTGTATTCATATACCAACCCAACAGACAGAATAATGCTAAATTGTTGAATTGATTGCTATTTTCTGAATTTATAACGATATGAGGACGACCAGACTAGCGTCACATTCGCATTCTTTTGTTTGCTGAATTTCTCAAAGATAAACTGTACTTCTACAAATTCCACCACCCCTCCCTCCTCTCTCTCTCTGTAAACTAAAAATAATATGTTTGTTTGGTGGTGAGTATATAGTGCCATGAGAGGGAAAATACGATCGTCTACATCCACATGTCTTCTTGGCAAAAGTGCAGTGCACCCGTTTATCTTATTGTTGTGAAGTACCTAAACCAGGTTCTTTTGGTGGATCACGTAATCATAACTCACCGGACTTTTTCATCTTTGCACTCACTCTCGGCAGACAAACTTGTCTATTGTTAATATGCAAATGAGTGTCTCTTTTTTATTCTTCGAGAGAGACAGTCAAGAAGAGTCGATAGTGGCTCCCTGGATTTTTTTCGTCTTCTTCTTTTGTACCTACAAAGTAACAAGTTTGTCTGGTGGTGCTAATGATTAGATTGGTATGGTAACTACTCCATCCACTTCATTTATGCAAATTCCAGAAGATGCTTTAAAATTGGCGTTGAATGAGTTTTGTTAAAGGCGGACAGCTTCTGTACTTTGTAAAATAAGTTTTTTATGCAAAAAATATATTGTACTGCCAAGTCAAGTGCACATTCTTCTTGACAAAAGTAAGTATTACGCACATGTTGGGTGTATAATAGAAAAGAGAGAGAGATGTGAGATGACACATTAGGAAATGTCTGAAACTAGATTTTATTTGGATATGTGACTTTGGCAGTAAATTTTTATAAAGTTTCACATTTTTTTCTTGAGAAATAAACTATGTAACTATGCAACATGTATTTTTGGACTTGAGCATCTTTTCTGTTGTCATTCAAAAAATATATTTTATGGCATCGTTAAAAAATTTTGTCTTATGATTAATTCTAGATAACATTACAAATAAGTAAAGTACGGTACGTTTTTTTATTTTTGGCGACCGCTGTTAAAGTATGCAAGTATTATAGGGATTAGGGATACAAACCCCTATCAACAAAGAAGATCTACTGAGAAATGTCACCAATTTTTATTTTTATTACATTTCACAAATGTTGTATTTTTGTGGATACATTTTTGTGCATGCGCTTTAATCTTTGCCCTCCTCTCGACGAGAGAAGCACCAAAAAAATGAAGCATGCGCTAATAACAGGTAATAGCGCGAGAACGACGCGACGTATTCACATATCTCTACAAAATCTGATTTTTTTTCATGATTTCCTATGATAAATAGATGATGTTGATGACATCATGCCATCAAAAGTATAGAGGTATGTGACCATCATCATTTTCATGACTTGTGCTTTTTGGTGGTGATGATGATGATGATGAACATCGCATCGAGTGAAAAGATCGCGACCGTGATCAACCAGATATTTATAATGTAAAGCAGGATGATGACCTAGAAGCTCTAAACAGTATCGTAAACGTAACACAACCTTTTGGTGATGAAGATGGATATATACATATATAAAAAACTGATTGTGAGTAAACTGAGGACTGAACACTGGTATTATTATTGAAGAACCGTACATTGTTCACATTTTATTGCAATATTATGCATTTGTTTCGTTAAAAAAGGGTTACAAAAAAATTCTTTTCTCCTTTCTCTTAGCTCAGGTTATTTTACTTGTTGAATGTTCACGCGCAGAAGAAGAAGAAGAAAAATTTGTTGTTTTTAAAGTGATTTGAAATTGGGATAAAACGGATACACAGAGGGACGACGACTCTTGAGAGTCGAGTGGCTCGCTTGCTGGTTTAACTTTTTTGAGAGATTTAAGTAGATTTATCAACGGGAAGCGTTGAGAAAAACGTTGATCAAGATCAACAAGTTACAACAACGAAAAATCCACATCGTGACCAAGAATTCATTTGAGAAAAAAGAACAAGGGTGGGAAATTAAATAGATGGTCCACCATTCCATTCCATGAGAAATGGTCATATCACAAGTCTTCATCATCACAAGACAAGTTCACATATTTATCCCCTTATAAAAATCTATAATATTTCTGCATATATACCTTACTAAAACACTGCAAAAGAACACCTAATGATGAATCACGGTGATTTACTTGTTTGACTGCTAGGTATTTAGTAAAAGTGTACTTGTTGCATATGGTGGTGGGGCTCTGTAGTTTCTTTTTGGTATGCAGAAAAAAAATGAATTTAACATGAGTCACATGACATGCGCGAAATCGTGAGTTTCCGAACCTAAACCTCTTCATACACAGGTCAACAAGAACAATATGTTTATGTCACTGTGTGAGCTGTGCTATATCTTTTAAGCAAACAAATCAGGAAAATTAGTAAGGTAAAGAGAAAGAATGCAATTTATTCAAAAGATTTCATTCCAACACACATTTTTTTTTCTTTCTTGGAGTATATCGGCTTCGGCTCTTATGCCATGCCATTATTCAATGTACAACAATAAGTTACACATTGTTTTGGACGTCAAACGTCCCAATATGAAAATTGCATTCATAAATATCTATCATCGTTTTGTAGATGGATGACGGACGATGCATATATATACATTATATTGTACATAAGTACTTTACATATATATATCTTTATGAAGTGAGATAATAAACAACGCCACATGTGTATGTACAGTAATATATGATACTTATTTGTGTGCCCATTTATTTTTTCCCATTCCCATCCAATCATCATCACTATTCATGGGTAAAGAAGAAACATCAAGAAAAAAAATGATGATCATAATTATCTTTGTCGTATATAGAAAATCCCTGTACTGCTCACTGTACATTATAATCTTATTAATGTTTTGCTGCTCTGCGCGACTACAAGTTACATGCCAACATACCTTTTTGAACGTGAGGAGAGTGATATGACGACTAATATGACAATGAGTTTTCACTCTTCTCTCTCATTTTTGCAGCGTGGTAGCATTACACATTATGATCATCGTTATTTCGAAAAAAAGTGTTGCGGCATCGTCATCTTCTCGTCGGCGGCAGTCATTGAAATGTCGTCTTGAAAAAAATTACTTTTTTTTGTCGTTCTACCATCACATCACCACACCTTTGATTCTTGTCTCTCTTCTTCTACTTTGAACATTCTTTAATTATTTTTTTTGCAATAAGAAGTCATTCTGTTTCTTTTTTTTCGTAGTCTATATAGTTATTCATCTTCTTTGTTTATTAGTATGCATACTTATGTGTCTGCTAAAAGGGTTAAAAATGAATAATAATAATTAGGATAAATGATGATGATGAAGGTTTTTGGGTACGATTTTTTAGCAGAGGGTTTCCCTTTTGTACTTGTACAAGTGTATATTATTGTGTGTGTGTATGTCGTAGTCAATCATGTTGCCCCGCTGATGATAATGATGACAGAAGAGTAAATGTTGCGTTAGATTAAAAAATTAGGAATTTTTGTAAGGTAGCTTGTGCGTGATTGTCTGTGTCGGTTAACCAAAACAATTGACTACTAACTTTAACAATAACAGCTACCACTCCTGTGAGAGTGCCCTGCCTGCCATTAAAACACCTTTGCATCAGCATCATCTTCCTTTGAACACCAAAAGGAGTCAAAAGGCAATAATAATTACATCGTAATGATTGTGATTATTACAATAATATTCTTATAATTTGCATTATTAGATTGATATTTTTGTGAATGACATTAACAGAGGGACATGTACAAGATGTGACTTTTTCCCATTCAATATCTGGACACACGTCTCAAGATTTTTTTTATTTATTTGCTAAAATTTTCGAGGTACCTGTTCAAAAAGATAAATTATTTTTTTATGTATTTGATTCTCCTCCATGATGAGAGAAGATGCTCTCGTGATGTCATGTCGAAGCACAAACTTTTTTTTGGGAGGAGGGCGCATGGTAAACCCAAATAAACAAGCTTTTCAACACGACAACAAGTCTCAATAAATTCACATTCTCTCTAACACGTTGTTGTTTTTAAAAAAAGCTACTCCTTTCCAAAATCATTATGTCAGTTAGGATAATTTGAAAGCAAGTCTACTCAAATAGATCAATATAAACGATGTGGGGAAGTTTTTAATATTGAAGACGTCGTTCATTGTATAATTAACATGTCATTTTCAAGTGAACTATGAAGATGTTTTTTATAATATGAGTTTGTTTTAAAAAAATTAAAATCCTGTTGGACCTGAAGTCCAAGATAATTCTTACTTATTATTAAATTCACGTAAACTCTTGTCTTTCCATCCGATCTATTAAATTTTCATTATCAACCTTTTGATTTCATGTGGTTTTACACGAAAATCAACTAATTTTTAATTTATTATGATCATTTAAACCAGCCTCTATGTATAACCTATTTGTATTCTTGTTGCAATGCAACATTATCATTTCAAATCATCATTATCACGTCACTTTGTTTTTAATAGAAAACCTCCAAAACTTAATGTGTGTACCTATAATGAACTCAAAAGACAATTTCGCCATAATCAAACAACTACGCTTAAAAATAATCTTTTTTTTGTGCATATATTACTCTAATATAACCAGATTAGGTGTTATGTTGCCACCCTCTACTCTTCTCTATCAAAACTCACGACGAAAAAAAGGAGGAACCCTTTTTTGGCATCTTTTCTTCACCATTTGCATCTGGTGTCTGGTGTCATCATGAACATCTTATCAAATTGCATATTATACTCCTTTATCTTTTTTCTACGCCTCGTTTGTGCTACTTAGGCAGCAACAACACTAAACACACAAAATAACACACACTGAAAAGAAGAAGATTCCAAGAAAATAAAAGTTTAATTGTGAAGATGAGCTTGCAATAAAAGGCTACCAAAATATTTAATAGTCCATTATACAATTATGGCACAAATCTCATCCCCACAACATCACCATTCAAATCAATTCAATATCTTATTATTATTTTTGTTTGCTTTGGAGTGGTGGTGGTGTGGAAAACACGGTCATTCATTTGAACGTACCTAAAATACACTATAAAAATATTGATTCAATTTACAACACGTTTTGTTACCATAACAGCAGCAGAGCTAAAAAATAATCTGTATGAATTTTATACGCGTGCGTTTAAGAAGGACTATAACAAACAACATTAATGAATTTTGTCCTTATTATTTGCATTTTATTCCATTTAAATTACCTTCATTATGATAAAAAATAAATGATGATGATAATGTTAAGGAGTAACACACGTTGCAACAAGCGTTAAATTGCAATGAATTCATGCAATAAAAAACTTTGTTTTTTTTGCACACTGAAAAAAATCCAAACCCAACAAATTTTGATAGAAAAAAGGTGCGGTGGAAGTGTAAAATGTACTTTTATGTACAATAAAATCCCAAAAACAGTGAACAATATTACGTGATCATTCTCAGAGTCAGATTCTCTGATAGACTTTACCATTTTTTTTTAAAGAAAAAAATTAAAGGTAAATGAAAAATGCATCACAATCAGGTAACATTATTGTAACCCATGTAACGTAGCTTATGGTTATGATGATGATGCGTTTTGGATGAGTACAAATATTGCGTCAAGCAGATGGATGGATGGATGAAGAGAAGATTAAATTAATGACTGTTTAGTCAGCTTTGTATAATTGGATTTTTGGTACCCTTTCAAAATATTTTTTTTGAATAACTGACGGTAATTAATGAACTCTCATCTTTGTTCGTTCGAGATAGCATTGGATTTAAAAAGTGATGAGAGTATAAGAGAGGCAGATAACAGTGTAAACAAAACAAGTAACAATTGAATACATTGCACAGTGGATTTTGATCATGTCGGCGACTGACCGTCTCTTTGTTCCGTAAAACCAATGCTTTATAAAAAAGCAATACATACAAGTAGTCTTCATGGGTCATAAGGATCTGTTCAATTAAAGAATGTATAAATTTGTACAATTTTTTGTCTTATTACCTTGCTTAAAAAATTATATTTTACCACAATTTATTAATCAAAACAGCAATCCCAACACCAACACAACACATTTTTGGCTTAATTTTATTGTCATTTTGTCTGGTTAAAAGTGTGTTTCATTTACAAGGTTACTGTTCTTGTTCCATCCACCGTTACATCTACATCTTCTTTTGTTTTTCTTGTTTTAGGAAGAAAGAGAAAACATAAACGGTATGATAGTGATAACAGCGCAAAATGCAATACCTTTTATGAGAGTAGTCAGAGTCGGTGGCTCTTTGTAGAAATTATTTGAAAAGGTAATTTGTTGGAGATCTCTGGGTAATAAATATCTGTACAAAATACAAATAAACTAAGAGAGAGGAACCTTTGTGTAATCTGTAATGTCGCTCGCTTGAAAAAAATTGCATTTTCAATAGGAAAGGTGAAAATGGTTTTTAAAAAATATAAAGAAAAGTAGACGCAGACAACACAACTTTATTCATCCATCCAACCAAGTCAAGTATACAGCGCACCTTTCATACAAAATACATACATACATACGTCACGTTATAAAAATATAGAGTTTTGGTGGTTGTTGATGAAATAATGTGGCATTTGCAATCTATTTAGCAAAACAACTCTTTATAAGCTGACTTGTCCTGTGAGAAATCTGACAATGAGCTCATCCAATAAGGAATAGACGTAATATGGAGGAACGTGGATTTTCTGTGGATACAGCTGCGTAAAAAGATTGTGGATTGTGCCTTCTCTCTACTGGCTTTAATCACTTTTTTTCCTCCGTGTTTCGGAATAATGCTGCTGCTGGTGATATAGTAGTTTAAAAAGATGAAATGAAAGTTATTTTTTTGAAGAGTAGAAAGAGAGAGAGAAGAGAGGCTTAAAGATGAAAAAATTAAGCAGTTGGCTTTAAATGAACTTTTTTTTCCTTCTGCTTCTTTCGCATTTTAAGCTAGTCATGATGGTATTAAATCACGGTTGTCTTATTTAATTCTCAGGTAGATGAGAGGAGAACAAAAAAGTGCCTAAAAATGTGTAAGCCTTTTTTGCAGTTTTAAGAATTAGAGGAATTCGTCGTCATCGTCACCAAAGTCATTTTCTTTTGTGTAGTGTACTGGTCTAATGTCAATGAGTCACGGTTACTCCTTTTTTCCATGCATTAAAATTAATAAGCAGCACTGCACTAGTGTCACATGTACATACACTCTTTTTCAAGTAGTTGTACTGATACAACAAAAAGCAACTTCTTTTCAGCTTGGCTAAACAATAATAAAAAGGATGTTTGCATACAAACATTGAAAATTGTAAAATGCACAAGATTTTTTTTTATTTGTAACAAAGTCAAAGTCAACCCGGAGGAGCACACCGACAACCGACCAGTGTGACAGGAGCAAGAAAATCAGAGTCTTTTCTACAGAGAGAGAATTAAATGAATGTGACACTTAAAAGCTGAGCATGAACCTTGTGTAATTGTTGCATATATGGCTATTCATTAACAACAAGTTATTAGTTTGGCCAGTAGAGAATGATCATCATTATGTAAACGAGTTAAGCCGCCGGCCAAAGTTGCATTTTATTCCTTTCTTTGGTCATAGTCAAGCCAAGTCACCATTTTCCTCCTCCATCTCCTCCTCTCACTTGACTTGCTACACATTTACCTTTTTCTTCCTTTTTCTGCAAGTGGTCTCCTCGTCATCATCAGTCAACATATTTTGTACATACATAAGAATTAGATTTGTCAGTGTAGAAAATAAATCTGAATGCGAGTGAGAAATAAAAATTCATATAGTTTTTTCTTTTCTTGTTTGTTGTCTTTGTATATATTTTGTACAACTTTTCCCAGGTGTAGCCTTGTTGATAACCAAACGAAACAAAATTACAACTATGAATGGTGATGTAGTAGTTGCAATTAGTTTAAGTGCTTTTTTGAAACAAGATAAAAAAATCATAATGACAATAAGAAAAGAATACATCAACTCCCAAGTTTTTTAGATGTACGGGGATATATTGTAGTACAAATAATAATGCGGTTTAATTTTTTTTTGTATATTTAAGATCCTCAAAACGAGATTAGCGTGCAGAAAAATATGTAGAAAAAAATATATGATGATATTCTTCTCTCCGGATCTTGAAAAAAATATTCAGCTTACTGTCTTGAATTCAAATTTTTCATACTTGTTGTTCATTTAGTAGCCATTTATTATGTAAGACAAAAAGCACCGTGATTTTTATCAGAAGAGTAGTAGCCTGTTGACTTCTCATGATGGTTTGTCTTGTGTTGCATAGAAAGAAAAATAAAAAAAAATGTTTAGGCAGATAAAACATACAAGGGAAGGAAATGAGCTTAAATATTCAGATAAATAAAATGGAACACAAAGTAAAAGCAAAGGAAAATCGTCCAAGAGGAACACATCCACACAAAAAAAAACATTTTCTATATATTTTATTGCATATTTGGTTGTGTATGCATAAAAATGTGACTATTCGTTAGTTTTTGTACTTGTACAGTGTACAGACTACGACTACAGCATGAAAAATTGTTTCATTCACCACCACATCATCATCATCATTATAATCATTAAATTTTTACAATAAATATAAAAAGAGAGGGAAACGAAAGGCATTTTTATGTGTTAGGTCATGAATAAAAAGTGCACTTACAAGAGTGGGGCCTGTCAGTCGGACAGTTTTTTTTGCCACATCCACATCAACAAAACATTATATTATTTGCATGGTTTTGGTTGAACATGGGTTTGGATGTGCGATGATGATGGTTCAACAGGTAAAATCTTAAAAAGTATATTATTATGCTTCAATATTTTTTTATATGACTGACAACTGGGCTAAACTAATACTTTGTGTATGGGTATGTACCGTGTACCTAATGTATATTTTACTATTATGAATCAGGGTAAGACACTGAATGAGCTAGAAAAGAGCAACCATCAGTTATAAAAAGGGCAGAGACCATCATCGTCTCTCCCTCTCTCTTGTTCATTATATGATAATTAATGTCCTCCATATATTACATTTAAGCCCATATTTAAAACACTTACCAAACACATTCAATTCTCTTTCTCTGTTACACTTTTTCATGTTGGGAATGAGGATGGCATCATGGGCTTGTCTATGCGTAGTAATTTTTTTTCAAGCATTGTATTGAAAAAAATAAAACAAAGTGTAGGAGAGAGAGATAGAGAGAGAGAAAAGAAGATCACTAATAAGTATAATGCGCCATTATTTATAGAGAGAGCATTTTTACATTACATACATACATTAACATACACATGAGTAAATTTAAATGTGCCCTACCCATTCTTCATTGAAACATGTAGTTTTATAATTTGATGATGATGAAGATAATAA
>JAQIWN010002849.1:0-14576 GCA_034699025.1 Entomobrya cf. arborea Gr-Col-00668
AAGGGAAATAAAACTGCTTGAGACTAACCAGGTTGGTTCTTGTGGTTTGAAACGCGCTTTACCAAATATAGAGATTTACTATCATTGCAATAGAAAATTATCATAAGTTATCATTATGATATTCACATGCCATCAAATCAACGTTTTAGTAAGCAAGTTTAATAATCGTACCGTACCGTAGAGAGAAAAAAGGATTTCAAAAAATAATCGTATTGTGTTCAAACATGCATGGGTAATAATAGTAGAAATTATATATCGCAATGGCGCTAGATACATATTATATTAACCCATTCATTTTAATAAAGCCGAGTTTATACAAACGAGCATGCAAAACTGTACCCCACCCACATCCGGGGCGGTACATTGTTAATCACAATAAAAAACCACCTTTAGTCAAAAGGAGGAGGTCACGGTTTGGCATAATATTCTTTGATTAACGTGAGCAATAAATGATTGTCGGACGGAATGGACTACAGCGCAGTGTCGGGTATTTTTATAGCAAGGAGAATATATGAAATCAAAAATGAAAGCCGGAGGAGTTATGACATGAGAGGTTGGAAAGTAGGTTTAGCTTGTTAAAAGTTAAATTATTTACGGGAAGAAATGCCAAGTCACAAGTTGACCAAAGCTGTGTAAAATGTTTTAACTTAGCTGCCTAGCCATAATTTCAATTCACTAAAATCATGTTATGTAGTTTGTTAGTACTTCAACACGTTTTTCTATTTTTTGCGACACAAGCAGATGTGAAATGAATAAAATTTTATTTCAATCGAATTCGCAGAAAACTAAAAGAATGCCCTCAACTCAAATGCATGAAAGGGCGGAAGTGACAGTAGTCACACAATTATTTCAGAATAAAAAATTACTGAAATGTGTAAAGCTTGAAACGCAAAGGCCAATACAGAAATTTTTCCATAAAAGAAAAGCATATAAATCCCTTCTTAGGCTAACTACCGATTTCCACGAATTTGTATTAAAGTCCGAAGATGATGAAACGCATCATCAGTCAGTTCAGCACACACAGTGTGTGCTTTTAAAATAACGACTGACTTCTCATGTGCGTGCGTAAAGTTTCCTCAAAGTAGCAAAATACTCATCTTTTTTACCCAAAAATCCCGTACCATATGTCGAACATCACAAAACCAGAAATGGATGGTGATCTCGGTGGTGGATTGATATGTGTGTTTGAATGAATTTGTTCACTTCTTTTCTGACAGTAAATCAACAATATAACAGGTCAGCAGGATAGAACAGGCCGCCACTACCGTTTACTTCAATAAAGTATATCATCATCTAGTAGCAAGAAGCAGCAACAACAGGCCATAATATAATTGTGATAACCAAACTATAGGCTGTTGTTGTTAAATTACACACAAAAAAATAAGTACAATGTCCAAAAGTTACGTAATCACGTGTCCTTTTTTCATTTTCAACAGCCTCAGAGCCAAGCCCTCCTTTTATTGATCGCAATCTTCACACAATACAAAAACGTGCCGAGCAGTCGGAGCTGAGAGCTGGAAACATTTTCTTTAAAGAAAATTATCGGTACTTCTTCAGCAGCATAAAGAAATCATGCCACCTACATAAATACTTACGAAACGAAAGGATGCTCATCCTCTCAGAAAAAATGATAATCGTTTGCCATGCAAGTATGACTTGGATATCAAAATGAGCAGCAACTAAAATTCAAAGCACATTAAAAATTTCCATGAAAAGGAATATATCTTTTTATTTTTATTATTTTTCTGGCAAACAGGGTTAATTTTAGTTTATCTACAAAAAACTACCATGTAATGTCAGTCTGGCATTTATGAGTGGATTTAAAGATTGCTACTTTTGATGACCGGCTTTCTTTCTCATGTTCTCTTCACGTATAATATAATATGCCATTAAGAAAAAGTTGGAGTGGAGAGAGAAAAAAAGTTCATAAAATTTAATGTTGTGTAATGCAAAGGTATGAACACACATTACCGGTCATAACGTAACGAAACGTAAGGCAATATGCAATAACGTATTATACAACATGGAGAAATCCATAAAAATACTTCTAAAAATCATTCGAATAAATCACAATATCCTGGCATTTTGGAAATTATACGCAAGATTGTTTTTTTGAGCGATACGCGATGATAAAAGAAAGGAGTAAAGTATGGCGGTAGTATTATAAGGTAACTATCTTATTCTTTGCTTTACAGCGAAAGATATAATTATTTCGGTAGGGGTTATGTCATAATGAAAACGCGAAGGATTTTAATATCCACTGCCAAGTGCCCATAGAAGATCGTTTACCAAATAAACCTTTCGTGTTTGCTTTGTTCAAAGGGACTAAAGGGATCCTTAAATAATAAAAGAGCAAAACATTAAAAGTTCAAGCAGGCCTTTTTTAATAAGTGTAAAAACTCATCATCATGTTATGTTGATTATGATTTTAACCGTGGATTGGCTTTCTCATTCAAAATACCTTTTTAACAGCATTTTTAATTTCACATTTATTTTGTTTGACCTGTTTGTTCCAAAGAGTGAGATACATTTTAATATTGGAATTTATAAAAAAAACGTATACATTACAGCAAACGGCTGGTTTTACTAATGAACGATTGCTTTTTACTAGTTGTTGAAAAATCATACAGAAGTATGTATAATGCTGCGATATTCTACTTTGAATTCAAAGCCAAGATATTTCACAGAGAGAGAGAGGAGCGGGCGGCAATAAAAGTGTACACTTTGACTGAAAGCTTGTAAAACTGTCTTGATCTCAGTTTCTTTCACAGGGATAAACTAGCAGTAGGGTGGTGATGGCGAGGAGCGAGAAATAACAGCAGATATTTGATATTTTTTTATATAGACCCAATTTTATATGGCCAAAAATTCCAAGAAATTCACAGGAGTGCCGGCCAAGTCACAAGAAGAAAAAAAGGGCCTGCCTGGAAAATGAAGAAGGAACCTTTTTATTTCGGTTGGACTGAGTGTCTGTCTTGCACATTAAAAATTTGTTGGGAAACACATAAAAATGAAATGACGCAGGATCACAATAATTTTCTCTACAAGTTAAAACGTTATAGATAACCTTTTATAAAGCACATATTATACATCTGTATCCATATATTAATATGTACATGAACATGTATATCTAATCATTTCTCAATCGTTCTGCTCCTGAGAAAAAGGGACCCCTACGCAAAAAAAACAACAAAATTTGATAACCAAGATTATTATTACCAGCGATGAATCTGTTAATAAAGTAAAAAAGGGAAAGAGTACCTACCCACTACCCAGCCATCAGAAAATGTGTTTGAAGTCATTTATCCTATCAAAAAAGGGCCTTCTTCATCCACATCCATAATATGACTCTGATCCCTTAGATTACATTACATTCATTTAGGAGAATTGTGGGATGCGGAGACCTAAGGGTCACTCTCAATCCCAATTTCTAACAGCCATCACCCTATGTGGCCATTACTACTCCTTTTTAAATCCTTAATCTGAGGAGCCAGAAAATCCCCAGTTGTTGCCACCAACATAACACATCATATCACACAGATATTGTATGCTATGCTATGAAGCAGATATATAGAGAGAAAAGGACTCAAGTTTTGTCTATCAGATCTGATGTCTACTGGCAACATGATGTGTATTCAATTTTGACTTTGAAGTGTGTATTAAATCATACATACATACATTTACTTCATGCTATAAACCTTTGTACATGACTTTTAACAAGTTATAAGTGCCTTTGTGTCCTTATTCTTTTTTGTAAATTATTTATATGTAATACCAGGGAACATAAAAGTTCATGTTGTAAAATAATTTTAAAATGAATGTAAAAAAGTGTCAGGAAAGACATCTGATCAATGTTCAAGTAGCAAAAAAGGCAAATGCAATGAATACCAATAATATAAGATAGATTTGTTCAGTCTCCTTTTCTCTCTGCATGGAATCTGGACCGGAAATCATTATTTGGGCAATATGGTCTTTATTGCAGAAGGAACCGTGTAAGATGATCTCTTCAACATTTCGTTCATCCTCATCAGCTTCTTGTTGATTCCGAAACCGTATTTCTTCGTATAGGTTCGGATTTGCCCTTGACTTATTCTCTCCTCTGTCCAATTCCAATACTTACTTAACAAGGATTTACTTTTATATGAATGCGTGAATATGATCGTCCTCTGTCTTCTTGATCCCCTATTCCCTTTTCAATCCCAGTAGACTTGTTCCACATTTTTCATCCTGGCACATTTAATCACTTTGTCTGGGCATAAAAGTTAAATTACTGGATTTTACTGATTTTCGGGCGTCCATTTCATTTTACAAAAACAAAAAACCAATATATCTCATTCTTCGTGACGAAACGCTCATGTTCTCAAATGTAAGGTGCATGAATAAAAACAAGTTCCCTCCTAATAATGCTCCTTTTGTAACATGTCGCTTTGTTTTAAAAAAAACTCGAACTGTTTTTGAAAGTCTCTGATTTCATTGCCCTTTTAAGTTGTCCATAAACATTAAATATCACAGATATCTGGATGATTTTTAACTAACTTTACCCATTAAGCTAATTACTATTAATTATAATGGATATTTAAACCTTCTTACTACCAAAATCGGATTATTTGATAATACTGCCAAAATAAACTTTAAAAAATGGCAAAAATATTTTTATGAAATAAATTATTTCGAATGCATTGTTGACTGTAGATTATTTGAGACGTGAACATTCCTTTCCTTCCAAAAAACGTAGCACGTTACCTTCCTCACTGAATTCTCCATCGACACGTAGTAAAATAGAATGAATATTTTTGTACAAGAGTTAGACAAGCAACATCGGCATCGGCAAAAACCTTACTTGTTTTTTTGTACTTTTTATGAAACAACCAAAATGTTTAGTAAAAACTTGGCACACACACTGAAAGAAGCAATGCCACTAGCACGTAACCTTTCTTCTGCAGGGGTACATAAATAAAGTTTGTAAACCAAAAGACAAGATCCAAACACGCATGTATTTAGGTTTTTTGCACTTGCTTTTTTAAAAACATTACAGTGTACAAACAAAAGTGTGATCTTTTTTGTTGTTATGTTAAGTAGGCGAGTAGAGTCAAGATACTTTTTTAGTTTTTAGCCTTTAGTGTATTCAACTAACGTAAGCTCAACCCTTTTTATTGAATGATATGGCGCACGTGTCGAATAGACGATTTTCTTTTGTTATAAAAGGGATTAAAAATTTTTACACTTTTTATACAGATCATTATCAATTGGTTATTGGATCAAATAAAAGGGTTGAAAAATAGGGCTATCAAAACCTACTATTAAATGTAATTCCCAATACAAGATCAAGTTGCCGAAGGAGAAAAAAGGATGGGTAATTGAACAAGTGAATTGGCATGGGTGATGGTGGGGCCAAGGCTTGCGTCCAACAATTAACTGGGAGGAGAGTTTTGATAGAACGTAAAAAGAGATCAGGAAAAAAATCCTCAAAGTTTTTGAGTTCAACATAAGGAGGGGTTTATATAGCATACCCATATAATGCATTTAATATTTAAAAAAGGAATCTGCTGAGAAAAATGAGCATATTTTCTTATTCTTATCACTCGACCTTAAAGATATTTTGAGGAACATTCCTGTTCGGTTCATTGGCAGAGAGAACAAAATAAAATAGTTCTTTAAACTCGCTGTGAAATAGCGAATCACCAGAATTATACAAAATTACATTGTAAAAAAAAAACAAGTTGTGCAATATCATATCACCCATTTAATATAAGCTTTTGAATATTAACTAAATAACTATAATAATATGATAAACTATGACATTTAGCCAATAAATGTCAAGATTTTCAACGTATATAATCAAATCACATCATAATCCACCTTTTTATTAGTATACATTTTTGGTGAATTATTTTCATGATAAAGTTGCATTAGACTTGTTATCGTGTGGTATGCATACTAATAAACTGAATACCATTGCATTTGCATTGGACTAAATATTAATATTATTATGAGATATAGTTTTAAAGGAATTCTGATACTGATATCATTTCACGAAGAGTACATTGCATTCCTGTTACACAGTCACAACTTTTTAGACAAGCTTATACATTCAAGCTTATAACTTTACAATGGAAAGTCATGTTGTTACGTTTATAACAAACAAACTTGTTAGAATGGACGCGGATGGACACCCACGTTGTATGGATTGGATGAGCATGAGGTGCACAATGTGTGAGTATTTTAAAAACGATTGTTTCAACAAAATATTGAAAACGATATTGGCTACAGCATAGTAATATTTGCATAATGTATACTAATACTGTTTTTACAAAACTACTCTACACTAGTTTATCGACTGATAAAAAGTAAAGCACAAGACTTGTAGAAGAAGTAGCTGAAAGCACGTCATCTTTATTTCTATTAATGCAACAGGAAAAACAACGGGAAAAGATAAAAAACAAAGTAAAGACGATTGTGTGGAACCCCCTTTGAGAGCACGCGTGCTTTTTGACACATCCTCATATCTATTTCATTCATCATTGTATATTTCCTGCCTTACCCACCACCACCACTTCTCACTAAAGGCACCATACAGACTAACTGACACCTTGTTCACTAAAGACATGAAATTCTTTACAGGTAGGCCAATAAACGTACACATATAAACCAGTAATCAGAATCAGAACATTTTTATCAAGCTGTTTTAACAATTAATATCACAGATCATTAATTTGCTTGAGAATGATGGTATTCATCCAAAGACAGATTTACTCGTTCAATCAGATCATCCGTCTTTCACAACCAAATGACTACATCTGTCTGTAAAAGGATTGTGTGAAGACAACAAGGGTATGTCTGACATAGGAGGACGAATGAAACAACTAATTTTAGATCTTTAATGTTGATGCTTGCTCTCAAGACGCAAAACCATCTAACCAAATTAAGGTATTTATTTCTCCAACTATACACACTACTTGCTTTATACTAACACGCATTTTCAGACATTCCCTTACGCATTCGCATTTCTATTGCACTACCATAATATTCGAAATCCCTCTCCAAAGTAGTCAGTAGTGTAAAACGAAATAATAATAACCTTGGAATAATAATGTACCATGTCCCTATTCCATATACGTGAACATACTCAACTGGACTACTAGTTTTACGTGTGTTAGCGAAAGGAAAAGTGGTATGAAGAGTATAAAACCATCTATATCCACAACCCTTTATTAGCATTTTAGAAGTCTAATGATTTTCCTCCCCTTCTCCTTCGTCTCCCATTTTATAAAGTAATGAAAAAGTTATAAATAAAAATAGTTTAGTTTGGAGAGGGAAAACGAAGGAGAATCCTTTGCTTAAAATTCACACATTTAAATTTGGAAGGGGCATTCCTACAGACACAGCGCTGATGCTGAACTGATGTTGTTTGTGATTTAAGAAAAAATACATGCATTGAAAATTGAAAAAGACCAATAATATCATTTCTTCAGAGATTACCATCATCGTCTTGATACATACATTTTCTAGCTATAAATAAACACTCATGAAAAGTCTAGTCATTTATTTCATGTCATCCAATCATTGAAATTGTGAAATTCTTTCTTGGAGAGATTTTAACACATTATTATTGTACTGTAAAACTCCCCCTGACCATATGTAGCAAAAGTAAAATCAAAAGGGATATAATGAATAATCAGTGAACTTTATAGTTTGCAAAGGAGCTAAGGATGAGGATCGGACGAGGAGACCTTTTAAAATAACCAAAAGTATTTGCAACGACAACGACCACCATTAGGTGTGTAGGCGTCCATCTAATAAAATGTTCTGGAGACACATGTGTGCTGTAGCTGTGTGCTATATTACATTTTTATATTATTTTGATGTGGACGACGGAGACGAGAAGGAATAGTTTTACTTTCACGGTAGAAATATGGTTGCTTATAGTAGTCAACTGGGTTGGTGTAATAACGACAAGGTATTTATTGGCTTTTGCGTCCTTCCCCTAAAAACTTCACGCACCTACAACCGACCCAGCAATAATAATAACAAGATTTCTTTGCTTATCCGAATCCAACCATTATTAACAGCTGCGCAGATGTTCATCCTGAGACTGGATGAAGCATGCCATGCCATCACATCACCACCGCAAATGCCATTAAACTAAAAAGATTACTATGTTCGTGCTTGTGTGTGGATTCATTTTCATACAATATTTTATATCCACACAAATAATTCAAACAGTTCATTGAGGAAAATAGAGATTCACAAAAATTATGCTATCAACCGTGTAATCTCCGACGTCTCAAGAGCATTCAGCAAAATAACACATCAATTTTTAAACCCTAAGAGCAAACCAAATGAATTTTTGATTTGGAATTCAAGGAAAAGGCATTCACTTCACCAAAAGTGATCCATCCGGTTATCTCTATCCATGTGGTTATAAATGAGCATAAATTCTATCATATATGGAAAACGGAAGCAGTCATCGGATTTCATGATCATGTTTACTGTATACTGCGTAAATGAATGAAAGAGCATATTTGATTTAGGGAGAGAACACCTAAAATACTTTTCCTCCATCAAATATTATCCTACTCTCTAAAAATTCAGAAGAAAAGGGTGACCATGTGCATTTATGAAAATGGATGAAAATGAATATGCAAAGCCATACCGGAATTTCGTAAATGATTTGTGTATTTATAATCAGAGGATGTTTAAAAAATTAAAGGATTTATAAGTATTTTTTTGCTTACCTCTCCTCTGCATAAAGGAAAATAAGTCGTCCAGAAACTCTTTTCGTTTTACATCATCACTGAGTTCGTACAACTGCAAAGAAAACAAACATTTTGATTCTTATTAATTCCTATGAACTGAGTTAGCCAATTTATTGAAGGCAAATATAATTAAAAGCAGCAAATCAAGCGAAAAAATCACTATATTCCTCGAGGTGACTTAAACACGCAGCATGTTGTATATTATGCACATGTGTCCAAAATCCGGATTATAAACCATAAACAAAAAAAAAGTTGTATACCAGGTAAAAGGAAAATGAACATGGCAGATTTTTAATTTTTTGCAGAGAGCGAGAGAAAAGCAAGAAAAAGCATACACACAAGTTTTGTTACGGTATTCTTTCAAAATAAATCCAAACAATTGGGTATGCACCTCAAAAAAATCGCATAGTGTATGTTGTATACACACAATAAATTGCGTCAGGTATAAATTATAGTGGGAACATAAGCAGATCGCTTTGCCTTGTCATAATCTTAGCAAAGTGGAAAAATTTCTTTCGAGGCTACTCGCTCGGCTCGCGATTAAATAGAAAAATAGGTAATTTTTAAAAAGTAAATCTATTGGATCATAACTAGCTGAGCAGAGAGGAACGATAAGGATTTTTGCTGTTGTTTGTTATTAATATGGCGTACGTTCACAATCTGGCGTTTTCCATTACTTATCATCATCACCAAAAAAGCTTTTTCATAACTACTGTACGACAAGCAAAGTAATTCCGTATAGTTTTCTGTGGAAAAAAAGGATCGCGTGTCAGAGAAAAATTCGTTAGGTAACTGTTGCGTTTCTTGAGATTACACATATTGCCTGGTTCAATGCTTGTGTAATACATTGATCGTGTCTTTTACACGGAACATCGCATCGTCGTGAGTGAGTGAGATTTTTTTTTTCGTTTTGTGTATAATTCGACGAATGATAAACTACATGTAAGCAAGTGGGCTTATAAGCACCCTTAATCATTTTTCCTCTTCTGGTTTTGTTACATGTTGTGTGTCATATTGTTGTAGTAAATGTGCATTGTATTGTACAAGGTGCTTTAGATTTTTTTGGTAGTATTGACCATGTAATATTGTATTCGTGCAGTTGTGTAATTCAAATTCACCTTCCCTTTTTCTCTCTTTCTTCCGTTTATGTTCTTGTTTTTGTTTCTAAATCATAACCATTCATATCAGTCTACATCTTTGTTATAAACACAACATTTTTTAGTATATGATATGATATTGCAGTGAATTAGGAAGAAAAATCTCACGACTTGTGTTAATTTGAGAAATGTCAGCGGAAAGCGAAAAAAAAGTTTCTACGGGGGAGATTAATGACTGATAAATTATCAAAAAAAGTATCACTTTTTTGTAACTCGATTGTCCATAGATGTAATAATAATTAGATTTATAGTTTATATATGCATAGAAAAAATGCTAATGTCTTTTAATGTACAAAAACAAAAGAAAGATGCCGATTGTGTATGATGGTTAGTAGTATAATTGGCGCTCTTTTAAAATAGAGATCACTTTCCTTTTAAAACTTATCATGAAAAAAAATTACATAACACAATTTCCCTATGAAGATACGTTTCTACTTTATACCGGTGATTAGCATACAATTATTATTTTTTAATAGTAATCGTAACATGCTGCATGTATGTTTGTCAGTCTGTTCATTGTCGATGAGTTGATTTTGGTAGATAAACAGGTAGAACTAAGAATCGATACCCATCTCAATAGAAAATGAAAAGCAATAAATCTTGTGCAAGTTAATCAAAAATTTTACTCGTTCGGTTTTTGGTTTGGATATCATCTGACTGAGCAAACAGATTTATGTTACACAGCTGAATTATCATTTTTACATTAATTTCAGTGTGCTGTAATAAATCGTTATCGTACCCTTCAAAAATGTCCTTTTCTCTTTTTCAAACCAAAGAATCAAGGATAAATGTTTTCTCTCTTGGGATTTTTTAAAACGAGAGTACCGATATACGGTCAGTTTTTTTAGGTAAATTTATAATCCATTACGCCAACGCGATATTATAAAAAAGGTGAAGTGCATTTAAATGATAATAATGAATGTTGGTACATTCAAGAGTAACACCTACCCTGCTAGTTTATTTTTTTCTTTTACAATGTAATGTGCCGGTGCTTGCTAATGAATATTTTATTATGAACGTATAAAAGATTAATACAAGTTTCATTTCAAAAGTCCAGTTTACATCTAGTAATTGATCAAAATAATAAATGATACCAACATTTCAAAAATCGTATAACCATTTATGCTTTATACATATTGTGGGCCATTTAAGGGCAAGTCAAGTGAAACGTGTTATCATTATAACGATGAGAAATTAAAAATATGAATGGTAATTTTAATATAAAGCAGGATATTAATGAGCAAAGTTCTCACTAAGCTCATAATCATCATCAGCAACAAAGCTTACAGAGAGAATAAAAAAGTGGATTCATTTAATCATCCCATTTTCCCAAACAGAACTGCTAAGCCAAACCAAGTTGAGCCATTATTATTACAAACCACATCATAATATGAATAATCTAACACCACTAGAAGATGGGAGAGAAATAATCACCATTAAAAATCTTACTACAATAATATTGATGATACAAGAAAAGAAAGCAACCCTCTTAATAACAATAAAACGTTAAGATGCGTTGTGTGAGAGGGAGAAAATCGACCACTTTCTGCTGCTGTAGCGTACAAACTACAAACATATTACTCGTTGTCTTGCTTATTACAAAAAAAAGTGTTTTTCATACTTGTTCTCTAATGCCCATCTGCCATTTACTTTTTTAGATTGAGAATGAGACGAAGAGAGAGAGAGGAGAAAACTTATGAGTCTACTAATGAGATTGTCATATAAAATTATTATTGCTGAAGGCGTAATTGTCTCGGATTTATTTTATAAACTGACAAGAGAGTGTGGGGATACACTTGTGCGCTATCATCTAATCTTGAATGTTTTTCTGGTTTGTTCACTAAACGAACCAGTCATCAGCGTAGTTGAGGAGGATGCTGATGATCTGTTGCAAAGCCTTCAGCATATTGCATTGTTATTCCAATATCATCATTACTGTTCAACTTTATACCAAAATCATCATGAAAGGGTATTATCATTTGTATTAGCCAAATAATCTTGCTGGAGTGATGATGATGAGCTGTGTGTAAAAAATTTAGAAAGAGAATTTATTGATCCAAACATGAATATTGAGGTAAAAAGAAAAATATGATTTTTGACTTTTGCTTACAAAAAAATGCATTAAACTGATATAAAGATACATACCATAAATGCCAAAGAATTCGACAGTAGAAAATATTATGATTGTGGCCATTATTTATTACGTCAGCATGTTTTGTTTTAGTCATTATCATTACTAGTTCATGTATGAATGGGCATTAGCCCCACACTCAAATCTTAAATGAGTGAGTGCACCTATTTTTCTTATCTTCTTATCTATACGATTCTCATGAATTAATGAATCGACGAAAAAGAGAATGGTTAGATCCACCCCGCCATTATTAACAAGTGCTTATAATTAATCAAAATCCCAATTACAATCAAAAATCCCTTTTCAGCTTCATCAGGAGAAAAAAAATCCACTTTATACACGAATTCCATACACCCTCGTCGATCGCACAAAATTTATCTTGAACAAGTCGATCAATCCTCGTAAATGGCTTTCTTTAAAGAACATATATTCAAACTATTAGGATTGGTTGATTATTATATTGTGAATGTGTCTAATGTAACTGAACTCATGAACAACTGCTCGCGAGCTCTTGAGAATTTGAAAACCTGCCTTACCAATTTTTCAATACCAGTAAAAGATAATGTAACTAAAAAATGCATTGGAATCCATGTATGATTTTTTTTCTGTTTACCTTTACATCAAATGCACAATGTAATGTGGTGAAACATGACATGATATACAAGAATTTTTAGAAGAAAAAAATCAGATAATCAAGCTTGTACCCTTGTAAAGCCTTCAAGACACGCCAGTGGACGAGACCATATCACACATTGTAAGCATTACAAACCAAGTTTGTTAATCAATCTCAATGACCAATTAAATATCTCATAATTTCCAATTATAATCACTAACAGCTGCATTAAGGGTTGAAATATGATATCCATATTTTTATTTTGATGACGGGAGCAGCACCATTCACAAGAATAAATGGTGAGTGGTGGACGCAGTAAAAATGGTGAACGTAATAATAATTCAAATATATTTTTTCCAATTTTTTTGTTGTGGTGGTCGGTGAACTTAATGTTGATGACGACTAGTTCCTAATAAAATAGAAAGACAAGTAATTTAGTTTGAACTCACACAAGCAAGAGAGTGAGTTTTTTTGAAAGAATGAATATAATACATTGTGAAGGATCATCTTTTATCAAAAAAGTTTATGATGACAAGTGGACTAGCCTCTTATAATACAAATTCAACCAATAAAGAATGTCCACTAAATTGGTTTATAAAGAAGAAAAAAAGAGCTTTCAGCAACTTGTAAACCAAAACACCTACCAAACCACCACATTTTATATTTTTTTCTTCTTCCAATTTATCGATCTAATGATATGGCTTCTATAAAGAAAATTCCCCTCTCACTTTGCTTTTTGGTCTGTTCATCGAATCGCGTAATAAAATAAAATCCAATTGCCTTGTTTTGTGCAAGAGAGCAAGTCAGTGAAAAGAGTTTCAGACAGAAGCTCTCAAATCGACCTGCTCAAGTCCGCCTTCTCTCGATTCCCTCACGCCCATACACCGACAGCCTCCTTCTCCCTGGCGTATCTCTCCAATCCTTCCTGTCATGCTTCTTGCTACCACTCCACCACCAACAATTCAGACTTCAACTTTGCTAATCGGCTCTCGATCTTTTATATATTACATTATTATCATGAATCATGATCGGATAAACATTATTCATTTATGTGTAGGTACGTACGCAAGACCACTTTTGATTATTACACTATTACCACCCCACACGACAGACACAAGCAACTAATTTTTTATTACGTTTTATGGATATACAATCTGTTGACCACTCGTCTTCGCCTCCTTCTTGTACTCCTTTTTTCATGATGAAACCAACAATAGAGGGCTTTTTTCATCAGAAAGAAATGCATAGATATCAACAGCAGATATTAACCTGCTTTTATTCTACTTCTGCATATTATCATCATCACCATCACATCTTTCGAGGAGAGTCGATGAAAAATAATCATTATTAATGTGGATTCATTCACCACCACCATTTATGATTTGGAGCTTGACTCGACCAGCTATTATATTTTGGCATACAATTTACAAGAAGCGATAGAGAACCGTAATAAAAAATATGATGATGATGACGAAAGCGTACGCTTGTCTTGTTTCCCCGAGAGTAGCTGAGGCTGAGCAATAACCAATATAACCACTTTGCATTCAATCTATTGAATATTAAGTTTGAATGAGTGAGCATCAATTCAAGGAGTAAATCCCAATTAACTTTTTTGCACGCCTGTGAGAATGAGAAGCAGACAGGATTCTTTGATTATTACAAGATACTTCATAACAATAAAGTCGATATTGAAAGATGCTGTGGCTTATTATCATCAAGTGGTCGATGAAGGGAAATAGAGAGGCTTGTTAATCAAAATGTTCGACTGTTGTAACGATAATGATGATGGTGTTCGTGCCTTCAATCATCGAATTTGTTGCTCAAATAAAAAAAGGAAAGAAAATGTATTCAATTTTTTTTGTGGTATGCTAACCAAAATCAATGCTAAAACCAGCAGAAGAGGTACAACAGGTAGGTAT
>JAQIWN010002850.1:0-14573 GCA_034699025.1 Entomobrya cf. arborea Gr-Col-00668
TGATGTTTTCATTATAATTAGTGCAAGTACTTTGCGAAAACACTGAATAATTAACAGTTAGTTGAAAAGAGCAACTATTTTTTTTTTGAAAAGTTTCTATAAATCGTAAAACATATTAGCTTAATTTTTTGGGGTAACTGGAGATTTTTTTTTCTCATTAACCCAATTCAACGGTTTATCTCTTTTTATACATCACACCCACAATTGGAGTAGTATCCTCAGCCATCATCATTTCCTCCATGGTCCCTCCACAATTTCCTTCTTCCACATTCCCTCCATTTATCAAAGTAGGTCTTTGTTCCTCCACTAGTCCAAGTCCAACTGTTACAGGTTCCGGTAAACCTGGATTTTCAATGCCAGTGTAACTTCCCATCTGATCACTCTTCTTCCCATCTCCAACAACCACAACCCTTCCCCCTCCACTTCGACTACTTCCACACCTTCCCCCCAAATTTTTAATAGCCTTCCCATGAAAGTAAATTAATGCTACCACCGAAATTCCCAAAATTAATAATACCATCATCAAAATTATGTAAATAGCTTGACCATTTTTGGAATTGTAGTAATAGTTAACCACACCACCACCACCCCCTTCCCCAGAATCCCCATGACCCTGACCCTCCCTTTCTTCAGAAGCTCCCTTAGAAGAATTTCCACTTTGAGGGAAAACCGCATCCCAAACTTTCTCCTCCTCACTTTCATCCTCCTCGTGGTCTGAGTACGGATTCAAATGATAAATTTCCAAATTTCGATCTATTAAAAATTAACAAAACTATCATTTAAATCCATTAAAATTACAAATTCTCAAACTTACAACTTAATTAATTTTTACCTTCAATTTTCTCCACAAAACTACTCTCATTAATTTTGTAACTACTCCTATCCCTCAGTCTCCACCATCCATACCCCCAATAATAAAATTCCCTGCCCCCCGGCGTATCAAACGCTTCATACATGATCACCTCCCTATTCCCCTCCACCGCCCACTTGCTCATCATCTCCCATTCGGTCACCATCTCCTCAATAGTAACATGATGACCCGACCACAAAGTTGATGGCATCACCTTCAGTTCATGACCTTTAATCCCCTTCTCCTTCCTCAACTTTTCCTCACAATCTTCAAACTTTGCGGAAAACATTTTTAATTGATCTTCTGCCGTTAACGTAGTTAAATGATGAAAACTAGCTGGATCAATGTAAAGACCGATCACCTCCAAATATGGTAAGATTTGTTTAATCTTGTGACCCAATTCACCTTTGAACTTTCCACAGTCGTGGATATCCATGAAAATACCAAGAGTGTAGTCAGGCCACAAGGAAGTTTCAAGATGTTCCACGTAAAGGACTTCAAGGTCATCATGGTTAGGCCAATCTGTTAAGTATTGCCAGTAGGAGTAGTCTTGAGATGAGTCCGCATATTCCAGGGATTCGGTACGGTACATGGTCATCATCAAAGTTTTTACGGTATTGGGGTAAATTGAGTTGGCTAGGTCGGCCATGTGACGGGCCACGCTGAAGCTGGTTTCCTCGTGATCATCATGGCTACTGTAAAGGGAATAGTGGGAGTAGGGGTCGTAGTCGTGGCTGTAATGATCTTGGAGGGAATGAGGGTCATGGTCAGCTTCCGGGGAAAAGTGGAGATAGGGATCGATGTCGAACTCGAATGTGACGATAACCTCCATTGGAGGGTCATGGGTGGAGGAAGAGGAGGAGTGATGGTCTTTATTGTATTGGGCGACAATGGAAGGTGTCCACACTCGACTGGGTGAGGTTTCATCTGGAGGAACTTTAAAAATGGAATAGAAAATTTTAATTAAATACTTTACATTTTTAATTAGAGTCAGAAGTTAATGCTGTTTTATTACGTTTGGGTAATTTGGGGGCGGTATCAATAATTATTTTGTTGAATCTTGTGGAAACGACGTTGATCATTGCAGCAATGACCTCTTTTGTGTAGGCATTGGCAGCTCCATGACTGTGATAGCGGACGCGATGGTCGAAGAATAATGTGATGTGGTCCTTGCTTAGTTTGAATGGGGCTGGGGTGGGGGTGGTAGTGTTTTGAGTAGAATTTCCTTTCCCCTGTGAAAAAAGTAAAAATATAATTTGCAAAATTTTTTTAAAGTTAACTGTATGCAGATAAATTGGTTTAAAACTTTTATTCACCAGTAAATTATCAGAAGGTACCGAAAAAACCGGAGTTGTCAACAAGAAAACCAAGAAAATGAGTAAATTTGTGCGAAATACTCCCAGCACCTCCACAACGTGCACCCCCATTTTAATTAGTTCTTTAGCTAAAAATGTATGTAAATTTTACAACTTTTTTTATGAATGCACTAAGCTGATAACTAATTGGATGAGTAGCTTTTGATTTCAAGAAAAAACGGTGGTGGCTGTGATCAACTGGCGACTGGCAGATTATTCTAATGATCTTGATCTTCATTGCAATTTACAATGCATGAAATCCTGAATAACAGACTATTACAATTACAATATATTTGTTAATAAATGCACTTGAACTAAATTCCAATGCAAATAATATTCATTGAAAAACTGTTGTATAAAATGTACATGCAAAGCTTATTCCCAATTTTTTATGATCAAAGCGTGTAGCAAAAGAAAACATTCTTAATTTAATTGCACAAATCAGCAAATTCCTTCACAAGCTTTTTTTGGTTTTGTTTTGATTTAAAAACTGACTTTGTTTTCAATTTTTATTTTTAAGTACGCTCTTCTTCATTGATTCACATTTTCATGATAGCTACACAGACTACTAACTATAATTTAATTAGTTAACTGACTTACAATTTTATAACAAGGAAGAAAAATATAATATATCATATATATACTTTACGCTGTCATATTTTTTCTACGCTACCATATATATTTACAAAAGTAAATACTCCTTTTAATTTACAATTAAGTTTAATAATACTGGGTATAATTTTTAAAATCGCAGAGCATAATTTGCTTTGGCTAAAATTCACAATTTAATTGCTGTCCCGTCCTTACGTTCCTTAATAATTGCACAAAAAAGGGTAATAAAACGATAGCCCATTCACCATTTTTTGGTGTGTCATTTTTAAAAAGATAAAATAAAATTAACGATTAGCACAGCTCTGCAATAATTTTCATCTAGGTCCCCCATCAAAATTAAAACCGGAAGGACAAAATCTGCTGCGCTGCTGATAATGACTGGGATTAGTAAAGGCGGCTGCTGCTGCGGCCGCTGCAGCGGCGGCGGCAGCAACTGAAGGATTTTGCACTGCTGCTTGTTTCCAATGACCTAGTAGTGATGGGGATGGGGCTGGTGATGGTGGTATGTGAGGTGAAGGTCCTTGAGCTTGCGAAGGAGAGTGATGATGATGATGACCACCACTTCCATGCTGCTGTTGACTATGTTGGGAGTCTGAAGATGACGAATGAGGAGGAGGCGGAGGAAGAGAATGGGAGGTAGATGAGGTAGTTGATGTAGAAGAACGATGATGATTATGTTTAGCACCGCCCCCCACAGGTGATGATAGTGATGGAGGTGGGTCCTCAGGATTTTCGTTTTGTTGAATGAAAGCTATTTTAAAATATACACTCAATTAGGTTAATTTGTAAATGAGGATAAATAGTAGTCTAATTTAGTACTATTTTACGGTAAATGTACCGTTAACGGTGAAAGCACAGCTTGGATTCCTACGACTAGCCCTCTTGATATCCTTTTCAACGCCGGGATGCTGGGTGCTAAAATGTCTGTTCATGGCGGATGGCCAAGGTGTCGTGTAGTTGCAAACGCCACAAATAGGCCAAGAGTCTCGAAAGTGCTGACGTTTATGTTGACTCAATCCTTGGACCGTATTAAAGAACGCATCTATAAAAGACAAAATATTATCACAGTTAATTTAACTAATAATAATAAAGCTAACCAACTAACCAGCCAAACCAGCTTTTTATTCAGTATATACTTACAGCATCCATCAATGTCGCAAATGAAGAGATCCTTGTTCACCCCTTTCATATGATGTATCAACTGTCATACCAAAAACACATAAATAGTTAATTATTGCAAACTGCTACTACAAAAGTAAACAATTAACACAGTTAATTAACCTCATGTTTTGATTTCTTCGCATTATCCACTAGCTGCACCGGCTTCCTCCTCCTCCCCCTCCTTGTCCCATCGAAATTCAATCCGTCAATCGACCCATCAGCTACCGAACTTCCACTACAAAATTAAATACATAAAATCAATTAACAAATTGTTGACCATTTAATTTGTGTTTTTCTAATCTTAATATCCCTTCTCTTCTTACCAGTCACTTTGCGAACTCGAAGGAATATTTAACTCCGCACCCAAACTCTCCTCTACCGCTGCCCTTGCATCACTGTCCATTTTCAACGAAATGGCAATATCCACCTCCCCAACACCTCCCAATCTCCCTCCACCCATCAAATCCGTTGGGTTCTGTTGTGGAAAAGGAAACAAATAATGCTGGTGCCCCCAACTTTCCCCATGATCCTCTCTCCCTTCTTCCTCACCCCCTCCCTGACTATCTTCATCCCCTCCAACACCAATCCCACTAACCCCACCACCAAACTGCCCCTTAATTTCCTTCACCTTATCAATTATCAAATTCTGTATCCTTTCCAACGTCACATGTAACTCCTTCAACTCATAAATTAACCCCAAACAAGTGTTACACAATGGCAAAGGCGACAGTAGCTGATTCCCACCACCTCCACAACCCTCCCCCTTCGCCCCTCTACTCACCCTCTGCAACCTCTGCACAATCTCCTTATTATTATAATGTTCCCCTCCATTACTCCCTCCTCCCAAAATATACCTAAACATTGTAACACTAAAACTATCATCTCTACTCAAACTCTCCAACTTTCGCTTCCGGTCTTCAATTAAGTTAAAATGATGAGAATCCACGTTCCATGGTCTACAGCAAAATAAACAACCTGGCAAACTACCTTCCGAGGTCGCAGGGGCGGTGGTGGAATACTGATGAGGAGGCGGCGGCGGCTGCGGTTGTTGTTGTTCCATTTTAATTTTTACAAAACAAACTCCCCACTCAATTAACTCTTTCTAACAGTTAAAATATTTAAACTACCAAAAATATATACTAGTTTCACTGGTCGTATTGCTATTTTATTTTTCCAAAGCATGTCGTCTCATAATCACTTGGCTTTCTGTCTGTAATAAACAATCGGATTCCCTGTCCCAAGTCGTCGTGTCGTCGTGGGCCGAGTAGAAGCCATAATCATAAAGATAAATGACCTTGCTTTCTTCTTCTGGGCTTATCGATTCCCATTGTTGAGGCGCACATCTCCTTTTCCTTTTTATATCACAGAAAAGTATATATAACACTGGTCCAGGCCATTATAGTATTCCTGGGCAATAACAATTAGATTTAATGTCTTTTCAAACTCACCCCAACAGCTTTTTATGACATTAGTCTGCTGAGTGCTTTTATACACAGAAAAAAAATGCATCTCGTCATCTGTTTACATACATGGCATGGCCCATTGCGTAACATGCATGCATTGCATATTGCACAATGCACTGTACTATCAACTATGCATAAAATGCAAGCCTATTTTTTGACCGATAAGTTTCATGCTTCTTGTTTTAATTACAAAGTTAATCAAAAAGACTTATTATAAATACCGGTTAAAACTCTGAATTTTATCGTTTGACTTAACTTTTTACAAGAAGAAAAATATCTGTTAGAAGTTGAACCTTTTGCAAATGGTTTAAATATTTCTTCCTAATTGGTTCAAATGAAGGTTAAATGCATTAATTTTGGTAATTTTACATTAATCTTTCATTCGTTCAATTTGAACTAATGTTAATTTTTTAAATGTGATATTTTAAATGAATATTACAATTTCACTACAAAATGTACCGAAATATTTTTTTACGAAGGTTCAATCTCCTTGAAAATCTTAGCAAGAAAGTGAACCGTTTTCAATCGGTTAAAATGTTAGCTAGTTATCGGTTCAAATTAAGGATAAATACATGAATTTGAGTAATTATACATAAACAGTTAATGCGTTCAAGATGTACAATTACTATGTAAAAGGGCCAGTAGTGCTACAATGCGATTATTACAAGTTTATTGCAAAATGTACCGAAAATTTATACAGTAAAATTTACTAAACGTATAATTATACATAATTTTCCCCTTAAAGTTATTTCTTCAAGGTAATTATTTAATTGAATTTTGCCGTAAATTGTAAAAAATATACGATTAATCATTCAGCTTCATTCCTTCCCAATAGCCACCTTTCATCTCAATCCAAATCCAAACCCCCATCAAAATCAATATCCAAAACCCTCGCCACAAAACTATTATCCATTTCACTACTACTCCTCTTGCTTTTATCCTCCAACATTTTCCTCAACACACTTTTTGCACTATTCCCATCTCCTCCCCCTGTGCCTGTAGACCCACTAGAGCTCCTTCCCTCCGCCACCACCATCACCTCATCGTCTTCCTCCTCCCCCAAACCCTCCACTTCCCCTCCCTCCTGCTCCCCCTCATAATGAAACTCCATTTGCATTACACTA
Source organism: Entomobrya cf. arborea Gr-Col-00668 (assembly GCA_034699025.1). Classification (NCBI taxonomy): domain Eukaryota; kingdom Metazoa; phylum Arthropoda; class Collembola; order Entomobryomorpha; family Entomobryidae; genus Entomobrya; species Entomobrya cf. arborea Gr-Col-00668. The sequence goes on from JAQIWN010002850.1 coordinate 6,566, forward strand.
TTCTCCTCCTCTTCCACCACCTCAACTAGCCCATCATACCCCACACCTTGCTCTCCCTCCCCCATCACCAAACCACCCCCTTTCAACCTTCCCACCACCTCCCCAAAATGATTCTCAACCAAGTGCATCTTAAAATACCAACTATCATTACACCACCTCCCACAGAACGCACACAGTAATTTCTCCTTGTTATCCTTTGTATCCCTCTCCTGCTCCCTCACAATATCTTTAATCACTGCCTTCACTTGATACTCCGTAACACCCTCCCCCAACTCTCCCTTTAAAAATTCCTGTTTCATTTCCCACACATGTACAGAGCTTTCATGAAGTCTTTTATTAAACCCTGTAATAAATCTCTTATCGCAATACAAACACATAAACTGATTAGCCCCTTCCTTCGTATGGAAAGTCTTGAAGTGACGTTTCATACAAGCTTTAACAGTGAAAACCTTTTGGCAAATTGGGCAACTAAAAATAGGCCCTTTGTACCCTTCTAGTATTTTAGCTCCAGCGCGACCTCTGCTTGTCAGGTATCTTGGCATTGAAACTGAACCAGCCGATGAGGTAGATCCTGATCCTCCGCGTCCGCCTCCAGTTCTCTTCTTCGCTACAACTTTTGGAGTAAACTCGGGTGACTGATATTTGAGGGCTTGAAGCACCTCATCAAAGTGATTATCCAAAATGTGTAGTTTTAAGAAAAATACATCTCGGAAGTTTTTACCACAAAATGAACACGGTCGGTTTTTCATGTTTCCAGGATTTTGGAATCTTTTGTACTGCTGGATACACTGGTTTACAGCGAGTTTCAGTTGGCTTTCCGTGGTCCCTTCGGGTAGCTGATGGAAGAAGGCTTCAAAAGTGTGGACTGCGTTGAAATGAATTTTGAGAGTTTCTTTAGAGGCATATGATTTATTGCAGGATCTGCAGTAACATGAGGTGGATGAGGTAGACAAGTCTTCTTCAGAAAGATTTGTTGAACGTGGAGGTGTCTGATGAATAGGGACATTGATTGATGATGATGATGTGGTGGTGGAATCGTTTTGGGAATAAGCTATTTTCCAACTGATTGTTGGAGTGACCTGGCCCTCAGTCTGGATAAAAGAAGGAGGGGCATCATAGTCATCATTAGCTAATGGGTCATTAAGATCTTGATGGTTATCTTCTCGAGCTATTTGAGAGGATGGTGAGTAGACTGCCTCTACTTTTAACGACGAAGATGAATTTTCCTCAACAGATTGATGAATACCTCTGCTAGTTTCTGTAATTACGCAGGTTGGAGGTGTTGTGGAGGGAATTCTTGGAGTAGATGCAGGTGAATTTTGCTGACTTGGATTTGATACTGCTACTGGTGTCGGTGGTAATGTCGATGGTACAACTGATTTTGAAATGGTAACTCTTGGAACTGCAGTTTTGACTCTTAATTCACCTGAATTGAATAAAAAATACAATTAAAATTGTTTAACGAAGAACTATTTTAAGTTAATTTAACTAATAGTTAATTATTACTTTACTTACACTTCTTTAAAGTCTCCTTCCTCAGATTATCAGCAATATTAGCATGAAACAGCATCAAAGGGTTCCAAGGCTGACCAAAACCACTCCCTCCAGTCGCTCCCCCTCCAAAAATCCTTTTCTCCCATTCCACCTTCCTCCCCTTATCCTTATCACCTCCCACCATCATTTGGTACAACGCTTGCACGCACTCATCCAACTGCAACCTAATCATTTCAAACTTCATGTAAATGTCACTAAATTCCTCACAAATATCCTGACAAACCCCACACAACTTAACGCCCATGTCAATCTCCTTCTTTTCAAGACACTCCCCCGCAAAACTTTGAAGGAAACTTGGAGCAAAGTTACAACAGTTTTGGAGTACATCAATATTTAAGTATCGCATTAACAATTTAAATGACTGTAAACTTTGGTAATGGTTCCTTTGATCTTTACATTGACCACTTCGACCTTCACCTCCTCCACCAGGGTCACATCTTCGAAGGCACATGACACAAATACCTTTGGTATCCAATTCAAATACTGAAGGTCCCATTATTAACTAAAATTAAAATTAATATCTTTAGAAAAATAACTTAAAAGTATAAGAAAACTGAACACAGTTTGTGGAGACAGATATCTGAGAATTTCTCACCTGTCGCCTGTCAAACCAGCTGTTATCCCGCCGGCTTCGCTCTGATGTCAGGTGATTTAAATTGAACAAAGCCATATACCGTTGTTCACTGTGGACTTTAGACTTGGCTTTGGCTTCACTTTTTTCATTTTTAAATCCGGCATAACTTGGCATCATCACCTTCCCAATCACCACACTTATTAATTAGAAAAAAATTACCTAGATTACTCATCATTAAATGCAAACTAACAAGTAGTGTATGTCTTTGAATTTCAAAATAGTCTCCACACTTCACCTCCATAGGTTTCACGGACCTCCATATCTTCACCACAAATCTTTTCCTTCCACCCATTACCCTCCTCCTTTCCTCCAAAATTATTTTGGAGTGCTCATGAACTTTATAACTCATTCTTAAATACATTACCACCCCTGCCGCCGTTTCAAAAGCCAAAAATGGTAGAATCACCCAAAATTGGAGGGGTACCCTCCCAAAACTTATAAAACTTGTCCATACACTTAACACAAAGAAAACCTGAGTAAATGACATTTGAAGCGAGTAAAAACTGTGGAAAAACTGATTTGCTAAGATATCATGTAAAATCCTCATTTGATTAAATATTCTAATTATTTTAAATGGTGAAATCCCACTGATAATTAAACTTTGGATGGAGGTTAATGAATAGTCATACAAATAAATACGGCAACAGTCCAATAAAAGTACAAAGCCAAGAAAATGCCCGGCTACTATTATCATGTAAGATGTTAAGATAAGCAGTCTGATAACCACAAAAATTAAGCTCACTAGTAACATTGGAGGGTCTTTTTGATATTGGAGAAAAATTTCCTCCAAAATGAAGGACAAAGGATCAGCCTTAAAGTAAACTAGAATCAGTGCTGTTGGAGGTATCGAAAGGAGGCAACCTTGGAGTATAATATTAGCGTAAATTGAGTATTGGAGGGAACGCAGTTTAAAAGAGGGCCATAATCTTCCCTCCATTTTATTTTCCTTTTTTAATTTCTTGTAAAAGTTAACCAGGGCATTAAATGCCAATTTAATGTCACCACCATTTTTTAGGATTTTCATGTCACTGAACAAAGCTGTTATTGTTGAAACAATTCCTATGGAATATAGGCTTATGTGAACCCAGTTCATTTTATCATAAATTAAATCCCCTCCAGTTTCAATACCCTGACCCTCACCTTCCCCATCCTGGGGGCTTGTTAATTTTCTAAAGATTACATACAGCAGTATAAATATTCCGTGAAAGATTACAATCAGCCATTCAGATAAATGCCACAAAGTTGGGTTGGTGTATATTAAACGGTGGACATTCTCATTTTGCCCCTGATCTCCTCCTCCGTCCCCTCTTTGTGATGTGAATTGTAGTGGAATTGGAAATCGTAGAAAGCTATTTAAAGCGGATTGGTAAATGGGTACAATAGATAATGGGGATTTAAGTATGTTTTGTTGAATTTTTAGGATGGTTGATACACTTTTCAGGGAAACCTGTTTAAAGTTTTTGGTAATTTTCATTTTGAAAATCAAGCAGAAAATATGAAAATAGTGTTTTTTTGTATGTAAACGTTGTCTTCTGTGGGTTCCACAAATAAACTAAGGTTAAAGCGTCATTTATTTTAGAAATGTCCAGCAAAATACTTAAATCTTTAATTTTAATATGTTATTTTATATATACCTATGTAAACCCAAATGGAATTTATTGTTTTTAAAAAATTCCATGAATCCAACACAAAAATATGTTTAGAAAATTGTCGAAGTATTAAATTTTATATTTTAAAAACAAATTCTATTTATTTTTAAATATTTGGACCCTGCCACTGTCAATGATACTGTAATTACCTGACTCGCATTGCCACAAGACAAGAGTTTTTTAATTTTGTGCCAACTGACTACATCTACTAATTTGAATGTACTATCATAATTCAATTAAAATTAAACTCAACAACAAGTAGTGCTGCGACGCTAACTGCTCCACCTTTATAATATTATACTTATGTTCTATTATTAAAATTAAAGGTTAATATTATTTCAGATGAAAACATGTTTTTAAGCCATTTTTATTATTTTAAGTCATTTCTCAGAATAATGGTCTACCATACGTATACCACTAACAAAACTCAACCACTACAAAATTAACTTATTACCCTTCTTCCTTCCCTGCCAGCTCATTTTTAATTCACATGACTTATTATAAAATTTAAATTTAGATTCTCATTTTGATAAAAAACATGTTCAATTAAGCTCACCAATGATGTTCAAGAAAATAAATCAAAATTGACTTCCTTAAAAAATATCTACACATCCATCTTCAATTTAAATTTTAACGAACTAATATCGAATTACTAAATAAATAGTTCTCCTCAACACATATACATTAATTCTAATACACTTTTCCAGTTTCCATTTTAATCATCGTTTTCCACCTCCATTAATCTCTTGTTCAAATGCTTGCAGTTCCTTATTCAGAATACCACTTAATTGCATCGTCCTTTGAACCTTTCCCCTCAAATTCTCATATTTCTTTTCAGCCTCACCACATTTCCTTTTAGCCGCCTCCAGGTCACGTCTACCAAAAATCACAAAAAATACATAATAATCAACAATTAATTTAAAAAAGTTAAATATTGAATTTAACCTTTTATTAATTGGAATAAAGAGAATATTTTACTTTAATGTTTGGTTCTTCTTTTTTAACTCTCCAATATTATCAAAGTCCAGACATTTCACTAATTCTCTATTCTTCTCCTCCAGTTTCCGGTTCTCCTCCACCAACTCTCTATTCTTCTCCTTTAATTCCCCATTATTCTTCGCCACTTCTCTAACAACATAATCCGAAGTTTTTGTTAACCCCTCCAACTCCTTATTTTTCTTCTTCAACTTTTCATTCTCCTCAAACAACTCATCAATCCTCCGACTCATCTCCCTTTGTCCCCGTTTAGCCTGCACCAATTGCTTACTCTTCTCCTCCACCTCCTCCCTTAATTTCTTCTCAATCCCCTGCCCCTCTCCATCTAAATACAATGGCCTTAACGTCTTCTTTTGGATACTGTTCTGACACAAAGGACACTTCTTAACTTTCTCCTTTGTTTTCACCTCCAACCACCTCAAAATACAAGCTGTGTGAAAGGGATGACCACAATTGGTAACGCGTAAACCAGTCTCCTCTTCAGCAGAACCTTGTCCTCCCCCACCACCACTTGAGCTTGAAGACCCATTTCCTCCAAAATCACAACCACCTGTTGCTGAAGATCTCCTTCTTTTGCTCGTTGAAGGTCCCTCTTCTCTAGACCCAGAGAACAAGCCACCCAGCAAATCTTCAGGCTCTTCAGTTAAAGAATTGTGACAAATTGCACATTTCATTTTTAAAAACTTAATTAAAAGGAATGGGTGAGTAGTGAGTACTTAAGACAAATCATTTAATGTAAGTATGAAGTAAACAAAATGAGTCAACAGCAGTCTGTTTCTGATCTGAATCTGACTGACACGTATGCTGCAGTGGATCCTTACTAATAGCATTACATGCATGCATCATTCATTTATTGTCAGCATTAATGCGTAGCATAATACGACAGCAGACGACACGACCGAGACCACCCGAAGAGGTTTGTCCCAGTTTTTTAAAAAATCATCTATTGACAATTGAAGAATGGTCTTATTGAGACTTTTCATAAAATATAGAATTCAATCAAGCATTTTTTCTAAATGTTGATTAAAAAGATAATTGAATGATAAAGGATTATTTATATGAATACAGATACCCTTAAGTGCACTGCATGTAACCTGGAACGTGGCAGGTTCCTAAAAAATTACATAAAAATACTGATTTTCAAACATTTCACTGGAGTCAGCCACGGCTGGCATGAAACCACAATAAAAAATGGATGCCAGTTATATACTTATCGTTACGTTAGATGTGTTCTGTATGGTGACTAAACTACACTCATTAAACAGCATGCAATGCTTTAATCGATGACTGGATGACTCATAATTTTCTTCATTGGTGAACATTTTTACTACCTAAAGAAATAAATCATTTAAAAACACATCTAATCATACTGTATATTTCGAGCATTTTTAATTGAAATTAAAGTTGCTGAACTGAATAAGCTGATTACATTCAATCACATTATCAATCTCATGAAATCATTGAAATGTTCTTATTTTTATAAATTGTTAATCTTAAACTCCATCTCTTCCGCTTGCGCCTGCACCACCATCTATCTCCTTCCCCAGCAATTGCAGTTCCACGTTCAGAGCCCCACTAATTTTCACCATTCGAGCCACCTGTCCCCTCAAATTCAAATACTTCAGTTCAGCTGCAACGCACTTCAGTTTAGTCGCATCCAGATCCTCACTACCACAAGTATTAAACAATCAATTAAACTAAATCAACAAGCATCACTACAATTTCATATTAGAGATGATAATCTAAATACTTACATTAAGGTTTTATTTTTCTCCACGAATTCCCTCATCTTCCCTTCGAATTCTCTCGTCCTCTCCGATTCCCTCATTTTCTCGTCCTGCTCCCTCCTTTCCTCCTCAAGCCTGTCCATCTTCCTTTCAAATGCTCTGTACTTCTCCTCCTCCTCCTTATTCTTCTCCAAATCCTTAACTTTTTCCTCCAAAACCCAATTCTTCACCTCCATCTCCCTTATCTTCTCCCCCAGCACTCTAATAGTTTGATCCATTTCTCGCTTCTTCTTCTCAACTTGCAATTCCCTCGCCATCTCCACCTCTCCCCACCCCGCACATACCCATCCACCATCCTTTTTCTTTAAATTGCCCCACATCTCCTCCAAAATCTTCACTTTATCCTCCAAATCCCTATTTTTCATCTTCACCTCTTCATTTTCTTCAAACAATTCATCAATCCTCTGACTCATTTCCCTCTGCCCCTTTTTAGCCTCTACCAACTGGTTACTCTTCTCCTCCACCTCCTTCTTCAACTTCCTCTCAGATCTCTCTAGCCCATCCCCAGCCAAATACACCGTTTTCAACCCCCTTTTCCAGAGCCTATCCTGACATAAAGGACACTTCTTACTGCTTCCCTTCAACCACTTTTCGATGCAACCTCTGTGATAAACATGACCACAAGAAGTAGCACAGAGACCAGCAGTCTCCTCTTCAGAACCTCCACCCCCTCTTGAAGTAGAAGGCCCATCAAACCAACTACCACCACCACCACTTGTTCCGGAAGATTTCCTTTTCTTGTGTGTTGAAGGTCCAGATGTCCCAGCATTCACCCCGCCATCCAGCACATCGTCAGGTTCCTCCGTAAGAGCACCAGTACAAATTGCACACGACATTTTCAACAGCTAATCTAACTGTAGCGCAACTTCAAAAATTCACAAAATTCTTCTACAAGAGATTGTTCGAAAAAACTAAGTCTGTTCCGTACACCAACAACAACAACCGAAAAAAGCCAACTAGTAAACTAGACAAAAATGTTTTTTCTTACCATCAATAACAAAACCCACACTTTCACAAGGCTATTTGCAAAGTGGGCACCTAATTTAATCAATGGCCTAGTTTTTTCGCTAATCGGTAAAGAATTGCTTCATGTAACTTAAGTTGTAAATTTTGAAATGCATCAACCTTTTCAAATATTTTAGCAGTAATTAATTAATTATTATGAATTGAAATTATTGAGATGGACGAATTATCTTGTGTGTCAGTCAACCCTTAAAATCATTATTCACTTTTGGAAGAAAGGTGACAGTTTGTACGCATTCTCACAATGACCCAGCTTATTCAAAGCCCAGTAGCAAGTTTGTGTCATGTCCAGTGTTGGGGACCGGTATTTACCGCGGTAGATTTACCGAGCGGTCTCGGTACGTTCTCGGTATTTTATCTACCGT
>JAQIWN010002851.1:0-14572 GCA_034699025.1 Entomobrya cf. arborea Gr-Col-00668
TGGATACGACCACGCAAATTAGAAATTTTGTAAGCTTGGTGGGCCTCTCTGCTTACTTATATACTCTTAGATCATATCATCATATGAAAAGTTTATTGTCTTCCTTTACTTTTTTCTGTTATGGTATCATCATCATTTGACGCATCCGGCTTAGATGGATTCCGTGTTGTTGGATGAAAAGGATGAAGAAGATGAGGATCTTGACTTGATAATGATGATGTGTAGAAGGATGAAGTAATGCTGCTGTGTATCTTTGTTATAATGGTAGTCTGATGGAAATGGACTTTCCCTTTTTGTTTTGCTACTTTCTCTGTAGTTTCCACTTTGTGTGCTTATATGTAGTTTCGAAGCTGAACATGCATACATCATAACACATGGTAGAATGAATGAAGCAAAAGAAATACACTTTGAACTTTCTTCCATGGATGCTGAGGAAGTTGATATTCTCTTATTTTTTCAGAAGATTCAAACAAAGATGGAACCAACATTGTTCTTATAGCCATTCCAAATCATAGTTTTAATGTAATAATCGCAATGTTGAGACTAGACTTTTATTGTTATTTTGAAATTTCAAGTATATTTTATTTACTAATTAATTTCATGGTATATTTGTAATAGTTTGATACTTCTATTTATTCTTAAAGCTAGGATGCATTAATTTGGACTCCTAGATCGCTATGCGAAGCATTTATTTATCCCTGATACTACATGGAAATTCCACAATCCTCATACAAAATCTGTTGCAATGGTGCCTCATGAATCCAAAAAAATATTACATTTTTTACTTTTAATACTTTACAAATTTACAGTAATTTTACACACGATTGTTTTCTCTAGAATAAAAAAATTAACCACACAAAAAAAATATTAAGCTTTTCCGTTTACTCATTAATTTGCCATTTGAAAGTTGCCAAATTTTTACCAAATAGTATATTATTTTACCCATGTATGGCAAAAGAAGAGAGCTGGAAAGTTCATGTTCTAATGGCAAAAGTAGCATAGATTAACAAAACTCAACTTTTTCTTTCTACAAAAAATGCTAGTTTAACAGTGTGTTGAAATAGACTTGGACAAGTCACATCTGTAAAATAACACTTATCATTCTCCTCATCCTCTTTTTCTGTAAAGTATTTATGACATAAGGATTTCTAGATTCTTGGTCCATATCAAAGTATTATGCCACCTCTCTTTCACAATTTTCTACTTTTGGGGGAAAATAAAAGAAATCTTTTTTTTCTTTCTTTTTTCCTCTTCTTGCAATTGCAATGACAAGCCACTTATACACAACAAGAAATCTCATTCTCATGCCATTCATGTCATAATATTCTCTGCCTTTGCCGCTACCTAACTTAGTCCTCCTTGGGCACTTGCTTTCCTTATAACAATGAAAGTGTAAGGAAGGAAGTACATGACATACTTTGTAATGCAAAGTTGTACGTGTGAGTGCTAGTAATGGACATGGCAGAGCATCATATTGCTTTTTTAGCTTTCATATCACTTCTTCTCTTGGACTCTCTGACTGAGTCAGCACAGAATAGCATGTTTGGTGGGAAAGAGTGAACTAAACTGCCCGTGGGAGATAGCAAGAAAAAGATTACTATTACCAGTTATCTCTCTACGATGAATATTGTAACTGTCATGAATTTTTAAATTTCTTCTTCTTCTTTTTTTGTTTCCACATACAACTTTACTTGTTTTTGGAAGAAGGGATACTTTTTCTGTAAAAAAGGGCGTGGGTGTTCCGTTCTGTCCTGAGGTTGAAAATGCGTTTTAAAGTTACACTTAAAAGTGAAAGGGTTAAAGGGTACCTCTGGACATTCTAGAAAATTACTACTAAACACAAATACAAATATAGGCTATTATTTCTAATTACCACCTGTACAGATTTTAAATTAGGAAAGATTAGCAAGTGTATAATTTTGTTTGGGGTAATTTTTTGAACTTTTTGAATCTAAAGTAATTTTACTGATTTTTTACACTCAAACACAATACACACAATGCGCAATCAGATAAGGTAAACCGATAAAATGTATATCGTGGATTTATGTACTTTCCATGCAATGCAATGGCACAAAACTTAGAATTCCTGATGCGGTTAAACTTTTATGGTTTTGGTTTCATGAGGATTTGTTTTTGGCCAAAGTTGAACAAAACCTATATTTATGTGTTTATTAGTAGGGTTCACTGCCTCGCAATTATATAGTGCACAAGATATTAAGTTGATTATAATACTTGTATTTTGTAAAGCTAGACTTATAGCACAGTGACTCATTTTAATAGGTAGTCACCGTCAGTCCAGGCCAGACCAGGCAGCAGTGTACACAAAAGTCGTAATCATGCAAAACAAAATAAACTTTGGAGCCACGTCGACATCAGCAGAGCATTAACAAATCATGCAAAAAAACAAAGTCAGTCGACCGGCATGCTTGATTTCATGTTCATGTTGCAGTTTTGTGATGTTGGTAGTGGCAGGCAAAATAGTAATAATAGTAATGATTCTAGTCGTCTTCATCATCACAACCATCACAACAATATATATACTCATGAAAATGAACTAGTCATAAAGACCATAAAAAAGTAAACGCCAGTTTTTGCCAAGTGAAATATAAAATACAGAAAAACACAATAGTAAAATAGAGTAGAGTAGCAGCGCAAAACTAGTGAAATTTTTATATGAAAGATATTATGATGATCATGTGGCGTGTTGAGAGTTCTTGCAAAGTGAATATTGGTCAGAAAATAAAAAGGGTGAAAAAGAGCAAGAGAAAACTTAGATATGTTTTTAATATGTTGGTTGAGTAAAACTTGTGTTGTGTTTTGGTTTTGTGAGAGAGTGTGCATGACTAATGGAAGGACATATGAAAATGGATATGAACTTACAATCATACTTCAAAAACTATTAAACCTGGAGTGAAAATCATAGTTCGCCTTTTATTCGATAGAATTTCTGCTTTTGAGGTAATTTTACGAAGGAACTCGTAGTAATTTAAGTGGGGTTATATTATCACTGTTGAGTTTATGTGCAAGTTTCATAGCATGATTATGTTGTGATGTCATGTCGATAACGATTGGGATATATGCAATGAAAATTTGGGGTTTTAAGTTTACGGCTTTAATTTGAATTTTTTGTGCTGGTCTGGAACTGGTAGTTTGCTTTACTTTTCGCTGTTTTATTAAGAATTTTTAGAAGTGAGAAATGTATAACTAGCAAAATTATTATTGCTAAGCAATGTAATAAATGAAAATGAGTCATTATATTTAACTTTAATATCTGAAATTGAGATGTAATTTGGTAGTGAGTTGAATTTCTTAAGTGGCTAAAATTAATTTGAAAACTTAATTTGGGAGCAATAACTTCTGGTTTTGTTTAATCTTGTCGAAGAAAGTTATAAGTAAGTCTAGTCGCTAAAAGCCGTATTTTATTTTCGTTTAGGATTATTTATACGACGAAAAGGTATTTTTTAAATTTAAATTGGTTTCAACCGATCCAAGATCGTTTAATCCAAAACTTTGTTGGCTTACTAGCTAAGTTTAATTGACGAAAAATTTCTTAAATTTCTTAAAATAAATTATGCCTTGTATAAATTTATACTAGGACAAATTTGTATGAGCAAGAAGTATATTTTTACAAGTTGAATTAGATTCATTTTTTATCAAGAATTCGTCGTTTCCATCACAATAAGTGCTATGAAAAGGAACTTCTGACTATCAGCAATTTTAAATGCTTATGAGTTCGACATATTTTCAGTGACTCTACCTTCTTGTCAGTTTTTCTCCATGTTACTGATGCCATTTTCAAAAAAGAATCTGTGATATTTTTATTTTTACAATTCAGCAATATTATCAGTCCTCTGCAATATTTCAGTTACATTTTACGACTGCAACTGAACTACTGCCAGCAGGTTGCAGTTTTACTTACACTTGCTTTTCTGAACTTTTACTTTCACAGTAATAATTTCTGCTTCCCTTTACCCCCAAGCATATATACTTCTTTAAAGAGAAATAAGTTTTCTTCTAACTTTCAACCTTTTTTCCACTGTTTTATTGCGACCCACAAAAATGCAATATGCTCATACTCACCACCACTATAACTGCATGCATCAAAGTTTCTCAAAAGTAAAAAAATGTTGTAAAATGGTCTGTGCACCAGTATGTTCTATTAACATGACATATAGTTCTTTTCATATGCTATATTCACCCGGCGTCGGCTAAGCATCGCATACCCCCATATATTTTATGTATGGTAGTATATGATGCTTAGCACGCCGCCGGGTGAATATAGCATATGAGAAATATAATATATACGTACTTACTTATTTTTTAAGCTAAAAACCAAATAAGCATATTTTATCTGGCTTTTTCACACAAAGAAACTTTCTTTCAAGAAAAAACAAGTTTGTTAAATTAGCCATTTCAAAGTAAACCGGGTTTAGTAAATACAAAACCGTTGTCGTGTTTAGGGATAGAAAAAAAAGCGAACAAAGTATGATGGGAATCCTTCCACATGTGTGTATTCTTTCTTTAGCCTCCTGATGTAAGCTTATGGAATAGACAGAATTAATATCTTTTGTCATCGCATCGTCATCATAACGGCAAACATGCGATGAGAGAGACGGACTATGCGACATCGTGGGACAAGGCATATCGCATCGCAATTTTTTTTTCGGGTATTCCAATTTTCCTTCTTATTAGAAAAAAAGTGAAATGCAAAATGAAACTTTTGTTAGTTGAAATGCTATCTTTTCAAGCTGTCATCATGATGGTAGTATGCTGGTGTATGGCAGGCAGTACAGTGCAGTATGGCTTGTGTTTGTGGCAGTGGTGGTGTATCAACAATCAAAATTGTACTCCTGCATGAAAAATTGAATGAAATGAAAAGCCAAGAAAAATACCGCATGCCAAGAAAATATGTAACAAAAATATGATTGAAAGACAAAAAATATATGCGTCGTGTCATTGTCAATATAATTTATGAGAAAAAATTGTCTTTTTGTCTATCCTTCAATTACTTTTTTTTTGAAGTAGAAAGGATTACAAGACATTTGGTTATTTGAATGCTTAACTAATATACTAAAAAATACAGACAAACTTCCATATTATTAAAATCAAATTTTTTTCCATGAATGACAGTATTGTTTTTTAAACATCTTGAACATATTTCATTTCATATTTACTCGATTTGGAGAAGTATACCGCATTCATGTTTTAGTACATGTTAATGTAAGTGCCAGTCACATTCGTATTCTGTCTTTTACAAAAATGGTGGTTGGTGATGGGTGTGCTATATTTGCTTGCATAAATACATACGTTCATTTAGATACGTTTTTGGATAAATTAAGATGTTGAAAATTTGATTTCTTTTCATCTTATTTCAAGATTTGGCTATTTAACCCGATTGAAACAAGCAAAGAAACCATAAAAGTAACTGTGAAAGGTCTGCCTTGCAGTTCCACGGCCTGCAACCCTGACGAAGTTGCAGTGAAACGTTTTCGTGTCTCTCCTTGCTTTTACACATATCAAGTCAATCAATCAACCACTCGGAAGTCCCAAAAATCTACTTCTTCTGGAATTAGAAATAAAATTATAAATGTACGAATGGTCGTTGAAGTAGTTATCTATCACATATCTCAAACGCATAAAATTAATCATCTACAAAAACTACTAATTCTTAGCCTTGTAAATACTTTAATATCCCATTATATTCTACTAAAGTCAATTGATTAGCATATATATGTCTGTGGCATGATTAAACTAAATTATGCTGTCTCCTAATTAAAAAAGATGAATTATCTCTTAGTAATGATTAGTACGCAAAAAGTAACGTGCAATAAAAATATGCCTTACACAACAAACACACTAATCGTAAGTTAACTGGACGAATTTCAAGATTCTAGTTCCATAACATGCTCTCGACAACCCGTATTTCCGGTTTGTTAACATTCCTTTGTTTTTTTAAAAGAACAAAACATTTTCTAATGCAAAATACAATATGTAACATGGCACACTTCTTTTCAAAATTAAGTACTATTTGCGTTTAAAAATGAACAAAAGCCAAAACCCAAAAGAGCAAGACCATCAACGTATGTATGTATTCATACATGAGAACCAAAACGAATTCATATTCTTGATGCCACATGCCACGGACACGTCGTCGCCAGCATATAATTATCATAACCATGTGCTCTCCTCTCATCATTCTGCCTGCACAAGTCGCTGACTCAAGTGTCTGTAAAAAATGACGTTTGTTTAAAATTAACTTCCTCTTTATTCTCCTCCAAAAATAAATGACATACAACAGATACATCTGAGCTTTCATACATACGTTAACTGACATCCATATGTGAACACTTTTTGTACAAAAATAAAAAATAAACTCTACCAGCCTAGGATTTTTTAGAAACTATTGTCGCTACATAATCATGGCACCATAATATTATAGCTGACACAGACCATTCTACAAAAAATTTCACTGCCAACATAACCATCATCACTTGCAAACTTTATTCAAATGCTCTTGCGATTAAATCAAGCATTTATGCAAGCACTTTTGAGAATGTCATTTTAACAGTGACACACATTTTATTATTCGTTTGAAACGAAGATCATTTTATTTCTAGATTACCATTTTAATTTTGTTAAAATACATGATACTTCACTTGGATTTTCCGTTGGAATCCTAGCCGAAGCCAATCTAAAAAATAAAATATAATTTCAAATTAATTAATTACTGGTAGCTTAAAGTAGAACTTTTGAAAACAGGTAATTAACGTTGAATGCTTATCTTTCTTACCCTGGATCAGTGGTACTGGTAGTTGTGTTGGGATTGATATTAGGATTGGAAGTTGTATTGAGATTAATATTGGTATTGGTACTCGCTTCCGAATCTAGAAAAAAATTACGACGATTAATTCTCATTCGTAAATAAATCTAATTAATAATAAAATCATAATCAAACAAATTAAATCTCCACCTTTATATTCTGCAACTTTGTGATGGTCCAGCATCCTCGATACATCCAATGGCAAAAATTCCCCTGACCCATCCAAATTTCTTCCATGTTCCTTTATTGGAGCTCCAATATTAACTGAGTTAAACATAAAAATATAAAATTAATCAAAATCTTAAAATACTATTGCATAACCGCAACTTTATCATCATCATGATCTTAAGTCATGAAGTACTTACGATGAAATATAGAAAATCTATTATGAGCAGAGACATGAGGTTCCATCAACATAGCTTCATCTGATTTCGCCGCACTTCCCTCTCCCATCCCTTCAGTCTTATACTTCAATGAACCCGTTGTGTAAGGTAACTCTTCCGGTATAACATTATCCCAATACGCATCCCTCAGCATTTCCGGAAACTCACAATTCATCTCATCAACAATCAAGTAGCTCACCGTAATATTCCTATCCACCAACCAGTTCACCTCAAAGTCATCATCATCCTTTCCAAACGGATTCAACATAGTTTCCGCCACCTTTAACCAACCCATCATAAAAACAAACTCCAGAAACAAAAAGATTGGTACATAAATGTCAATCATTTCTGGTTCCGACTCAACAATAAACTGTTTTCCCAACAAGCTGCTCAAGAAATAAATATAAGTTGATAGTGTCGCCACTTGTGTATAAACCAACGGAATACAAATCCAATCATAACTTGTCAAATCGTGGGCCATTTGCCGAAATTTACAAATTTCTTTCACAATTTGGTACAAAGCCAGATCGTCCTTGATACGGTTTTCCCTCCGAGCCTTCACAGCCAAGGCACCTGCCCACACACAGGGGACATAATATTTGGGACCTGGAGTCTTTTCATTGAGGGCCTCAATAATCAGATGCTCGTGAGGTACAAGAAATCCCCCATCAACTAAATCATCCAGTGTTGGAAAGCGACTTCGGGCTTGAGGACTTAACATTGTGAAGACCATGATGAGACTGAGATTCATGTAGCGGAGTATCGTACGGCGCATTAATCGTCCTCGATCATCATGACCTCGAACTGAGGAGGCGACGCTGACAGCAATTGTATCCGGCCAGGGAATCGACATGAACATATTCCACCATCGCGAAATGACCTGTGACACGTAGAAACCTAAAATGAACTGGAGGGGAATTGTACCTGCGGCTTCTCTTGAATATCTCACCTTAAAATTTAAAAAAAATCAAATTTCATATATTGAATTGCTAGTGTTTCAGCCTTCGGTATAATTTATTAAATGGTGATGGTGTATTTACAAATACGTGGAAGTAAAATTTGGTAGTATCGTCGTTTGATCTTTTTGCCAGAAAAATTCTGTAGGGTATGCTGATTGCGAAGAACAAAGCTACGTAGACACATAATTCAGGAATGATGAGTTTGTAAACGCTTCCAACCCATCGGAGTAGTAGCTTCCGGAAATTTCCAAAGAGTTTATGTCCACTGGCTACCGTGTGGGTGTAGTCGACAGTCATTCTTGTAGTCAGGAGATAGAAGAGTACAAAATTATTAATTAAGTTGAGACAAGTTGACATACATCCTTTGTTGATACAGATTCATTAATCATGAGGTGTGCCTATAATAATTAAAATAGATTATTAGAATTTAATTTTAACGAACTATTAATTAGATTGACTTTAGAGCAAGCAACTATCCACAGCAACATGACATAGTTAACTCTTCATTTATTTTTACAATGTACATGCATAATTTTGCTTGAAAATCCTTCATCTTCTCCACAAAACCACAAATCATTTAATTCCATGTTTTCCATTCACTGTTTTCAAGTACACAAATTAGTTAAAACGCTGAATTTATTGGAGGCATAAAAAAATCTGACTTGCGGAGCTAAAAGTGAGCCTTTGCTTGGTAATGTGTAATGTAACTAAAATTTGATGAACAACTTTATTATGATAACACTTCGTATTTATTTTGAATCATTTTTCACTTGTTCTGACATTTACTTTTTGGACAAGGCAAGGAAAGAAAAGCGACATGGGAGGTCATTTTGGAGTGTATTCTCCCCCGTCACGTTTCTTGTGATGTGAGTGGTGGTAGCTGAGGAATTCATGGGAGATTTTGCAAGGTGATGGGACAGGACAATAGAAATTTTGTTTTTGTTTAAAAGATAAGTTACAAAAAGGTACAGTAAATATGCATGTATATATGTAACTATGTTCGATATAAATATTCAATATTCGAGAAATTCCTGCAATAAATTGACAAAACCTTTGTGACAAGCTTTCCCTCACAATAATTTCACTGTACTTTCGTACATTTGGCTCAATCAGATCATTGTGAAACTTGGCCGTATAGCTGTTGGTTGTTGTTGGTTGTGCTGCTTTTAAAATGTCATTTGGATATCATGATACATCATTTATTATGGGAAAGCTGTCAGATGAGCTGAGCTTTTCTGCTTGTCTCTTTTTTTCCATCCACCACTCATGACCCACTTCATTTCATTCTCTGAAAAATGAACTGTATAAATATAAATAGCTGTTATGAAAGAAATGGGAGCAGTAGATATGGATTGTGAATTCACAACACTAGTAAATTATGTATCTAGTTAGTATGATAAGCCTTCTGTCTGGCTAATCGTCAAAAATAACAAAGCACAAAAAAAAGTTTCACACATGACAGTACTCTGAAGGACAGGCATCATTTCATTCACACTTGTGCCATCGCACTTCATTTACTTAAAATAGAAAAAGTTCCAATTGTGCACGAGCGAAAAGGATATTTTTTTGTTTTGTTGGACTTCTGACTGAGCTGTTGTGAATGATGTTAGTGTAGTAAATGTAAGCTCTTCCCCACGTCAAAATAAAATACTTTTCGGGATAAAATGTAAAAGGTTAAGGTTAACCAATAAAAGCAATGTTTGATTCACAATACTAACCAACTCGCTTACAATAAGCTATCTCTAAATTTATAGTCCCAGTAATTATTGCATTTACGAGGACAATTGCATAGCTTACATGGAAGGTTTAGTGTAGTGTAGGTATACTTTATTTTTTATTTTATCGAATGTGTCAACAAAAATTCTATTAAATAATTTTTGCTGCTTCGATACACTATTTATATTGCTGTATGTAACTATAAATGAAAGCAATCAGTCATGATGGCACTGGTGGTAAACGACAATTGACCACTACAACAAACTTGTATGGTCTGACGTAAAAAGTTTATTTGGTTTACTCTGGCTTTGACCGTGAAAAACCGGAAGCTTCATAGTTATCATCAAAAAATGCATTAGTAGAAGGAGAAGAAAACAAAGAAAAAAATGTGTTTTAAGAGTTGCTCTTGGCTTTAATTTCTTTCTTTTTATTGCATTAACCTAGAACCTTGTGTGTAGTTCGTTTATGATAGATTCAAATGTAATCTAAAAGTACTAAAGTGGATAGTTGGGCATTAAAGTATTAATTATGGTCACTAAAAAGTTTGATAATGAAATTACATTACAATGCTCTTTATTTTTAACCTATTCGCTTGTAAAGAAGTTTATTAAACGAACTATTTTTCTTTTACCGTAGATAATTGAAAAAAATGCTGAAAAATAAAATTAAATCTTGGTTTGGATAAATGTAACACATGATACATTTTCACTTACAAAAATTAGGAAGCTTTTAAAACTACAGAGAAATTTTTAAATAAGCTGCTTTGATTTGTCTGCACAATACGCAGTGATATTTGCATGTAGTTGCCTCCACTTAACTTGTTTTTTCACAAGTTGGGATTTCTTCATCAAGCAGATGTGGTGATCATGAAAGTAATTCAATGGAATTGAGAGAGAAATGAAGTTTAAATGCGAAATTATCATCGCAATAAGTTTTATGAATAAAAAATTGTTAGGGAAATCATTTGCGCTATTCACCTTTATTTTATATCAATACTTTGTATTTCTCATCTTTCTCAGAAAAAAAATAATATTACAATGCTTGACTTACTGGTTTCATGGTGAAAGTGGGAAATTAAAAAAATGGCAAATGACAATACATAGTTATTAGCAATACACCTGAAATGTAGCTATAGTGACATAGGGGAAAAGTACCTCTGCAGGTATTCTCCTCGTCGCATGTAAACTTTGTGTTTCTTTTCATGAGAAGAAATCTCACAAGAAAATATAATATTTACTCACACGCCTGCATGTGTGTTTTGTATAAGAAACAATTATGCAGTACTTTCCCTGGATTTTGCAGCATTTTTCTTTGTCGCGAGTAAAAGTCATAAAAATCAAGGAAAAATGAAACAAAAGCGCCATGCACATGTCACAGTGTTCATTTTTGTCTCATGTACGAATAACAATAGTATTAAAGTATGTTTGTATTTTAATTCTTTGTTTTGTATTTTTCTCAACAGGAATTTGCAGATCCAGAACCAAGAGTTGCCATGTCAAGAGAAGGCACGAGACAGTACCGCATCGGCCTACTCAGGCATGTATCCCACTCATAATATTCCTGTGTCGAAAAACGGCGTGAGACACGACATCCCCATCGCCATGCAAGTAGGTCCTCAAAGTCAAATCAAAATCATACAAAAAGAAAATGACAACAAGAATAATATAAAAACAAAAGATTTTTTGTTATTTTTTATTAAAAAATATCATGCGAAGAAGCGATAAAAAACGAATAAACGATCTTATAGTTTTATTATCAGGATTCAGGCTAACCT
Organism: Entomobrya cf. arborea Gr-Col-00668; assembly: GCA_034699025.1. Taxonomy (NCBI): domain Eukaryota; kingdom Metazoa; phylum Arthropoda; class Collembola; order Entomobryomorpha; family Entomobryidae; genus Entomobrya; species Entomobrya cf. arborea Gr-Col-00668. The sequence continues at coordinate 11,653 of JAQIWN010002851.1, forward strand.
TATCCATGACTGTTTATTGTATGCTTGTACTTTAGTTTGCAAATGAATGGTAAATTAGAAAATAAACAGACTTCTCATAAACAAATAAAGTCTTGGTTACCTGAATATTATTTCGAGTTGGTACTGCTTTCTTTTGTTCGCAAATCAAATGCAAAGTTTCAATTTTCTTTTAAAGTCCAATAAGGCTTTTTCCTTGTATGGTTTACTTACACCGGAAGTTCTTTCACGATGAAAACTTTACGTTAAACATTATATTTCATCATCAATTGTCATCGTCCAAAGTATGGTAGATCTAACATACATATATACAAAAAGTTGAGTGCTTACTGGTTAGAGTTGAACCTTTTGCTGTAGTTATACTTTATTACAATTTCCAAAGATTATTTGATTTCCGCATTGTTTTGCATGCGTGTGTGAATTTACAATAGATTTGCCCGTTGGCACCACTAAATATTGCAAGTTTCCTGATATATTAATTCAATGTGCATACATTTATATCTACTTGTCGTATAAACTATTTTGTGGCTGATCTTAATCATAATTTTAGTCTGAACTGTGAACCAAGAAGTAGCAAACTAAAAGTTAAAAAGTTTATTAACATGCATGCTCGACTGTGCATTTTCTCTAGGTACCTGCTTATATTGCGTTGCAATGTAACGTGTTCTATTTTTCATTGTAGCAAACCATTTTGCATTGTTCGTCTTCTTGACTAAATCATTTTATATCATGTCAAAAGAAAGTCAGGATGTTGTATGTTTGAAAACGATAGGAAGAAATGTAGTAAATCTATATAGTAAAGTTTTGGTACTTCAGACAACTTGACAAGTGGCTACTCTAGTCGTCTTGTATGTATGTTGGGTTATTAGAGTGATTATGATGTTTTATTACTGTTCAAAATCCCAAGGATGGTACAGTCGTACGACTGTACCATCCTTGCAAAATCCTGTTCATCAATTTTATGATAACCTTTTAAGTAGGTCATTTTTATTTTATTTTAATTGCTTAGGTCAATGTGGGTGGCTCACAACTCGTATCATCTTGCTAGCAGGGAATTTTGCAACTTGTAGAGTAGATTCAAACCAATTATATACTAAGTCAGATCAGCAATACGTGCATCTTCCCATGTTAAAAAATGAAACTTGTCGACCAACTAACTCTGTACTATGTTTCAATAGTGATGTAATTTTTACACTGTTTCTAATGTTTTTGAAAATGGTCAAATCTAGACAGCTTGAAACCACAAACGCTTTTCAATACTTGGCTTATGACAGTTTGAAATCACTAGGGATATAAAGTACAGAGCCTTTCAGAGAATTTTGAGTTTTTCCTATCCATTATGTTGGTCCAATACTTGTAGGTTTAAATTTTTCCAGTTATTGTAGCTAAACAAAACTAATAATGGCCATGACAAAGATGTTTCACTGTACTATCTGTTTAGGGTTTAATAGAATATAATTTAACACTGCTGGCAAGAGGTATTATAGATTTTAAAGTGAGCAAAGCTTTTACAATAAAACCAACAAGCCATGTAATTTTTATGGTCAAATACACTCGCAAGAATAAAAACTAGTAAATTCTATTAATTAAAAAAAACTCAACAACTTTACTGGACTTTATGTAGGTAGGTGTGGCGTAGCGTAAAATGATTAAGCATAATCTTCATAAATTATATACGTTGTAATGGAACATAAAAAATTGTTTTTAAAGTTGGATGAAGACTTCCGTATTTCCTTTTAAATTTGGAATACACTTGTCATAAATGGTAAATACCATGATATGATTTTGATATGATACTGATAGTACTATCATTCAATTTTTTAAGATTACAAAAAACGAAACTGTCTACTAATGAGTACATTGACTTCATAATAAAATTGTTTTAAAATTTTCAGTATGTAACTTTTTTGCTTAGACTTAGGTTCGACGCCAATACGTAAAATTAAAAACATATTCTGGTCCGCGTGGTAATGAGATCAACCATTCTCTGAACTATAAGTTGGTGTGACAGATTGTGAGTACTTATGCCCCTGTTACAGATGAGCTTCACGAAACGATATCGTAACGATGACGTCAGCTGATCGTCATGATCAAAAAGTTGAGCACTGCTCTACTCTTGTCGTTACCTGAAATATGACGAAAACGTATCGTTTCGTGAAGTATATATAGCATCCTCTCGTCATGCTCAATCGTTATCGTTAAGTGTATAATACACGTGAAGCTCATCTGTAACAGGGGCATTACTGATGACGAGTGTTCCTTGCTTCTACCAAGCTTAAATACCACTCTTCGAGTATCAAATTTTAGAATATAGTTTTCGCAAACAATCCAAAATGGAATTTTATGGTAATTTTTATATATATGTTTGGCTCCACTGCAGTTATAGGCATATCTCTCTTTAGCTTAGTTGTACACAAGTTAGTTAGATTGACATAGTTTTCCTTAAATTTTATGTTTTATTTAGTGTTACATATTACAGAAAAAGTTAAGTCAACAAACAAACCACCAAGAACAGCAGTACTAGCAGTAGTCAATATTACCGCAAAATGTCTGCAAAAATAGTATAAAAACGTCTGATAGCTTCTTGGATGTGATGCATGCACCAAAATCGAATTACTTAAGAACCTAATCGAATCCCCCAAAAACATGTAAACCCAAGCCATGTGGTGGCACGCCATGCCGGCTGGCCACAGGACCAATAGTCACAAGTCATTTCATCGGTACAATGCAATAGCATATGCTATACGTATAAGTATGTACTTATATATCTAATTGTAAAGTCCCATCACCTTAAGCTAGTATACTAGATGACCTGCAAACTGCAAAGACATCATGCAATGCACTATCACTATGGTTCCCAGAAGCCAAATTTCAGACATTGGTGATGATGATGATGATGATAGCCATGATTTTTAAATCAACG